>PVKZ01001785.1:0-159118 GCA_004027375.1 Macroglossus sobrinus | reverse complement strand
ATTGTTCACTTGTGTATTCTATAATATTTGTTAAAACTTTATCGACTTTCATTGACACTAATGCAGTTAAAATTCATGTGGACAGTCATAAACAAAACTTCATGAGGAAATTAAAATGCTTTTTATTTTTTATAGAAAGTAAATTATATTACTTAATTACATTACAGATTTTTTGGAGTAGTGTGGAGTTTGTAAAAAAATAAAAAATATTTAATAGGGCTTAGAGATGTTTGTCACTTAAAAATGAACATATCTCAGAAAATGTGTTAAATCATTGGTTAGTGGTGAGGGATAGAGGAGAAAGCAGTGATTATAATTGCATTTGAGTGTTTATCTGTCCTATTTCTAAGTAGACCATATTCTTCTCCAAGCATTTATGAGATACACTGAGAAACAAAGAAATACAATTCTAGTTAGCTTATTTACTTTTTGACAGCTTTAAAAACCTTATTTGAAATTTCCATCATGGAACACCCATTATTTGATTAGAAATGCATTAGCTGAACAAACATTTCTGTAAAAATAAATATAAATCTGATTGTATTTGGTTGGTTTAAAAAAGCACTCAAATTCTTAGACTAAAATCTAATGTTTACTTTTCTTTTTGTTTCTTTTTCTAGTATTAGTACCCTAAGCACACTCTACTTGTATCTAGGATTTATATTAAGGAAGGAATTTTGATTCAATTCAGAAACCTCATAAATATCTCAGTGGAATGAGATATATAATATTCTCCACAGAGTTTTATTTTTTCTTTATATGGAAAAATAAATTGTTTCCCACTATCCAAAGGATATACCCTGGATATTGTCTTCTGGAAGTGGTGATGGATTTATATTGACCCCAAAGCATCAGATTATTTACTTTATACATTAAAAGTATTTACTTTTTTGTCCATATTGATTCTAGGAGTATAGTAGTTACTGGTGGCACAAAGAATACAAGGGGCTTGCCCCTTGTCTTAAATCTAGATGAAGAAAAAGAATGTTAAAATGAAAACTTTAAGATTTGGTATGAATTTTTTGGTATGAAGCATATAAAATGCTATAGAAACTTGGAGAGAAAAAATAATTACATTGTTTGAGAGTAGTGGCAGGAAGTACTAATTAATCTGAGTTTTAAGTGTTGAATATAAATTTGCCAGAGTATTAGCCAGGAGGAAACAGATAACAGAGCATCATGCCTTTCAGTAAATTAAGCAATTCATTCTTGAGGAGTAAGACTAGAAATAGAGACAGGATAAATTCTTAAGATCATGTTAAAAAACTGGAACATAATATTTTGAGCAATTTGGGTTACACTGAAGAACATTATATCCTTGAGACTTGGAATAGACCATATAGAAATTTTATAACCATTATTACTTAAAAATTAGTTTTCTGTTCATTTTTCTCTCTTCTTCTGGTCCTCCTATAATGTGAATGTTAGTAAACGATTTTCTCAGAGGTCCTTGAAACAATTCTTCCTTTTATTTTCTGTACAGATTGGATGATTTCCACTGTTTTGTTTTCAAGATCATTAAACTCTTTGACATCAGTCCTAGCAATAGTTTAGATATGTCTCCCACAGCAAGAACAACAAAAGTAAAAATAAATAAATGGGATCATATCAAACTAAAAAGCTTTTGTACAGTGAATGAAACCATCAAGAAAATGAAAAGGCAACCTACTGAATGGGAGAAGATACATGTAAATAATATACCTGATAAGGGGTTAATATCCAAAACATATAAAGAGCTCATATATGATGTTATCAGAAAAGAAGAAATCCATGAGATTGGTATTTTGCTTGTGGAAATGGGTGTAGCTATAGCATAAATCATAGATAAGAAATACTAGTATGTGGCTTTAATAAACCTTTTTCGAAATACATCTTCTTTGAAGACTGTCTTTAAATAGGTAACTCAGTTATAAAGAAGAAAGATAAAATAACATGGGGCATTCTTTTGTTCTCTGACAAAAGATCAGGAGAATATTTTTTCTTCAAATAAAAGCATATTGTCAAATTCAAAGTTTATCAGAAAAAGTTAAGAGAGTTTTCAATTTATTGTAGTAGTTAAAAGTTGTGTTTTCCTAATGTACCACTAGCATATATTCAAATATAATATGTTATTAAAATACCTTTAGAGACATAGAAAAATCAGAAATGTGGCAATAACTGTATAAAGAAAATGTAACAAAAGATTTTATTTCTAGGTATAGCCAGAACTTCTGTTATTCTCATAATTAATGGGGATAAACAAAAAAGTAAATTCTTGAGGAAAACCTATAGAATCAGCCTAGAACAGATTGCTCCAAGTAGGCATTAAAAAGGCATTTAAATTAGTTGCACAATTTTTACTTAAATCCTAAATGTCGAAGTTGTACTAACAAGGAAAATATATAGCCACAGGATATATCTTCTAGATTTTTCAAACTTAGAATTCTACTCATAAACCAATACCATATTTTCTCTTCATATATAAACTCTTCAAACAATACTCACCATGAAAAGAAAAACAGGAAATAGTGGAGAATAAGAAAAGTTATACAGATTTCTGAGTTCATTAGATCCACAAAGAAAAATTATAGACAAATGCAAAAAGTGAGCATATATGGAAAACCTGACTAACCAATTTAATGCCTACCACACTCCAAATTCCCATTCCAGAAGGCTTTCTGTCCACAATTCCCTGCTAAGAATACTTCTTAAGCACTAATGTCATGATTCAACTCCTGTTTTTTTTTTCTATAAATAGACCATGGGTATTCATCAACACAAAAGTAACAGTATTTTCTGCTGGATAGAAACCTACAAAATGAATTTGTTTGAAAGTGTATTCTCAAAAGAGTTAATAGGAATCATCTAAATCCATCATATTTCCATTCCCAGAAATTGGAACTGTGAACCTCAGAAGGCATCTGTCTAACTTCAACTGATAGAAATGAGAAGATAAAAAAAATTAGGAACTGAGAGGGTGGCTTAATCATATAAATGGTGAATCACTGAATACAAACATTAATGAAATATACTTCTAGGGGTTAAATAAGAGAGCCTGGTTCTTATTGTTATACTGGATCTTTCTAGTTCCTAAGAAGTACCATTGATGGGTTGTTCCTAAATCTCAGGAGATGCCTGCTCCCTCATTGCCATACCTATCTCTAAAGTAAGCCCTTGTTCCTAGAAGCACCTAAGTTTATTTTTCATCACAAAAATAAAATCAAGAAGAAACTACATAAAATTGTCATTAATTTTGTTCTCAAGACTTTAGTTGTCTTTAGAATAAGTACATTAATCTGATAGTCAAATACAGATCAAGACTTAGAGGCTTATAGCCAGCTAGAAAGGATGGGACAAATGGCGTTATAGATGCTTTCATTGTTGACAAACTTATGATACTATATAGATACACATCTTTATTTTGCCTTTTAAGTACAGTTTATTTAAAAAAAAAATGGTAGCAGAATAGAATTTTATTTTTTTAAAGGCCAGGACATAAAGGATAAAAAAGTATCTTAAACATTAAAGAAAAGAAGATGTTTTTAAAAATTAGAAGAAAATACCAGAGTGAGAAAAATAATTGTAATATATCTGTTTGGTATCTTCAAAGAAATAAAAAAGACTTCTTTCTATAAGAGGAGAAAGCCAGATAGAAATGATAGGTTGAGACAATTTTGATGAAGCAAATTGAGATAAGTGAGGTAATAAATGCTTTCAAGGAAATATAAAATGTAAAAATAAATCTCCAAAGGAAGAAATAAAGTATAGAATGAATATTATTCATTAACTTTAGGATATAAAGGACAAATATGTGAAAATCACCAAATAGAGAGGAATGAGATGAAAATGAACTATAACCTGATGACAGATATGCAGAATTACAAAAATAAAAAAATTAAAAGTAATTAATGCCAACATATCTTTTAAAAAAATCCTGTTTATATTAGAAGTGAGAAATTTTCTTTTATTTCTGATATAAATAAATAGCTCATAGATAAAAACATTTTAAATTGATAATAGGTATATGAATTAAACATAAGATGTATGCCTTTCAGTCATGGAGTTGTAAAGTACAACACTGGGAATACAGTCAATATTATTGTAGTAAATATGTATGGTGTCACATAGGTATTAGATTTATTGGATGATCACTGCTTAAATTATATAAATATTTAATATGTTGTACACTTGGAACTAATATAACATATGTCAATAGTAATTGGAAACTCAAAAAAATTAATAAAAGATGACTACAGGTAAAAAAGAACAAGAAATATTTATATACAACAAAATTATAGAAGTAAAAAACTGTAAAAACAAACAAAACCAAGAAAAAGATGTAAATATTCCAAATACAAAACAAATGGCAAAAATATAAATGGTCTAGATTCCCTTTAGTTAAGAGACAGAGATTCTCAAAACATAATATTAAAACAAAAATCTATTTATATTATTTTGTTTGCTTTTTCAAAATCAAAAAACATTAAAAAGCCAAATTAATTAAGTTGATGTTTCAATAGATAATACAAAATGAAATCTAAGATAAATATAAAATATAGTAGAATTTAAGGCAAAGATCATCACATAAAATAATTAGGGTCAAAATTAATAAAGTATACACTTAAGATTAAGAGATGGCTATTTGGATTATCTATATATCTACAATATATTAAAAATCTCAAATAAGTTTAGGTGATCTAAGTATTTGTGATGTATTTAAAAATATGGAATAAGTTAAAAACTATTTTATATTATATAGTTAGAGAATTTTATAATACTATTACCATTTAAAAATTAATTAGGTTAAGAATTAAATAGTTACAAAGAATAATTTAATAATAATATTTAAAATTTGATTTAATAGGTATACTTATTGAACTTTTATACCTATGGACAATATAATATTTTTTCAAGGTTTTCTCTATTTTTACAAAAAATTACTATACTATACCCCAAAGGCAATCTTAAAATTTCTAATAATGTAGGACTATTAAAGATAACATTAATTCATTCACCATAATTTAATAAAATTAAAACAAGAAAAGATGAAATACTTATTTCATGTAAAAATAAATCCAGCATTTTAGGTATTTTAAAATCTTATCTTAAATTATTTGAGTTAATAATAAAACAGTAAATACAATTACACATGACTCCTGGTATAAAAAAAAAAAAATGTGATTTAGCCAAAACCAGAACAGTAGAAAATGTATAGATGTAAATCATCTCATTATTAAATATGGCAGCATTAAACAAAATATTATTGGTCCTACCTTCTAAGTATATCCAAAATCTAACAAGTTCTCACCATAATTTACAACCTCTGTACCACCTTTGTCCAAAACACCTTGACATACATGGTAATTATTAAAATGAACTCCTTAATTGGTGTCCCTGCCTCCATATTTGACACACTAGAACTATTCACAACACAAGCTGATATAATCCCATTACAGTGTTAGTCAGATCACATCCCACATCTGCCTAAAACTGTCTAATGGCTTTCCAACTAATTCAAATAAAAATCAAAACCTTTATAATGGCTTAAAAAGTCCTACAAAGTTTGTCCTAAACATTTTACTATTTTCTTTGCATTGTTCACTGGTTTTCTCTTTGACCTCTTAGATTACTGTCCCTGTCACTCACCTTGCTCTACAAACATGGTATGCTTGCTGTTTCTTGAATTTGTCAGGAATACTACAGCCTCTGAGCTATCTAGAATTTCATTTCTCAAAAAATTCATATGATTCTTTGATTCTATAGAATTTGGGGCCAAATGTCACCTTTTCAGTCAACTCTTCACACGCCTCCTTGTTGAAAAATGCAATATTCCTTACTTCTACCAATATTTGCATTAATTTTCTCTATAGCCAAATCACATTCTAACACATACTTTTTGATTATTATTATTTTTTATTTTCTGCTTCCCTATACTGAAGTGTAAACTGTGTGAAAGTAAAGGTATTTGTCATGTTTTTGTTTGGTTTGTTTTTAACTGATTTTTTTTTTTTTTTAGGGCATAAAACAGTGCTAGCACAGACTAGCTACTCATATATTTATGTTAAATATATTAAATTATATAAATATATATGTTAAATAAATATATATTAAATATACCAAATTAAAAATTTATTATGTGAGTTTTAACAACCAATTGCACAAATTAAAAGACACTAGTAGTAGTGAACTGGAAGACAGGTTAATCGAAAATATTCAAAATGAATCAGAAAGGAAAAAAGTCTTAAAAGAGAATTAGAAGCATGTGAGAAATGACAGATAACATGCATGTAAGTAGGGTATCCTAAGTAGAAAAGGGTGAATGGGACGGAAGCAATACTTGAACAGATAATGACCAAAAATAACTCAAAAGCGATGAAAGATATCAACCTATGAATTTAATATGTTCTGTAAAGCATAAGTAAATAAATAAGAAGAGAATCACAGTTAAGCTTGTCATTGGAAGATTAATAAAAATTAAAACAAAAAATTTTAACAGCTGTTAGAAGCAGTAAGTACTACTAGAGATAAAAAAAAAAGGATATTTCATAATGATGCAGGAGTAAATTCACCAGGAAGACATAAAAATTCTAAGTTTGTGTGCAATCAAAAACATAACTTCAAAATTTATAAAGCAAAATAAAATTTATAGAAATAAGAGAAGAAAGAAAGGTCTATTGCTGCATAACGACTCACCACAAATTTAGTCATAAACTATACAGTTTATTATTTCAAAGCTTCTGTATGTCAAGAGTCCTGCCATAGCTTTCCTGGGTTCTGTCTGTCTCAGACTCATGTGAAAAGCTGCAATCAAGTTGTTGCCCATAGGTGCAATCTCAGCTCGAGGTGTGATTGGGGAAGGATATGCTTCCAAAATCACAAGTTTCTCAGCATAATTGTGTTTCTTGCAGACGATTGCCATGGTTTATTGCCACCTGTTGACTATAGGTCACCATCATTTTGTAGCTAGTTGTTAGCCTCAGTCACATGGTGCCCCTTCATGGTGTGTGCTTTATCAAATCCAGCAAGGGAAAGTCTCTTAGCAAGACCAATGGTACAATCTTATGCAACACAATCATATTCTACTGGATAGAAGTAAGTCACAGGACCCATCAATTACCAGGGGATGGAATTACGTAAGGATTTGATTATCCTGAGGCAAGGATAATTGCAGCCCATCTTAGAATATGTCCTTCACAAACACAATTAACTAACTGATCTAATTGACATCAGAACATTTCACCCAATAACAACACAGTACCCAGGAATGTTTACCAAAATTGACCACATGAATCATAAAGCAAACCTCAACAAATTTCAAGTTTTCAGGATATTCAAAGCACATTCTTTGACCACAGTGAAATTAAGTTAGAAATCAATAAGAAAGCGAAAACTAAAAATTTTTTTCAACTGCCTGGAAATCTAAGTAAGGCATGAATTTAAAAAAAATAATAAAAATTAGAAAACATTTTAACTAAATAACAAGAAAAATACAAAATATCACACCTAGAGGGAATACTGCTAACAATGCTTAGAATATTTATAACCTTAATTTCATATTTTAAAAAAGAAAGTTTAAAAATAAATAATCCAATCTTCCTTTTCAAGCAATAGATTGAAAAAGCACCCTATGCATACCCTATGATCCAGAAATATTACTCCTAAATATAGTCTGCAGAGATATGTGCATGTCTTCTAAAAGACATATACAAGAACATTCTAAGAGCATTCTTGAAGTAACAGAAAACTTAAAGTGTAAACGTCCTTCAACAGTTGATGAATAAATAAATTATTATCTTAATTTAAATGCTTGTGTTCCCTCCAAAGTCACATGTTGAAATCTTAATGCCCAATGTGATGGTGTCAGTGTGCAAGGTGTTTGGAAAGTGATTATATCATGAAGGTAGAGCCCTCATGAGACATTTGTGCTCTAATAAAAGAGATCCTTAGCCCCTTCTGTCATGCGAAGATACAAAAAGTCTTAGATCTGAAATAGAGCCCTCACCTGACCATGCTGGTAGCCTGATCTTGGACTTTCACCCACCAAAACCAGAAGAAATAAATTTTGTTGTTTATAAGCTACCTAATCTCTGGTATTTTGCTATAGCAGCATAAACAGATGAAGAAAATTATGATATAATAACACATTTTGTACAGCATTGAGAATTAATACACTAATGCTGCACAGAATAACATAGATGAATCTGATAAAGATAATGTTAAGCAAAAGAAGCCAAATACCTAAAAAATACATATTTAATATAACTTTTAAACATCTATATAATTTTATAACATAATTAACATAATAAACACTAGAAATAAATATATTTATTTAAATTTAAAAACAAGTATAACTATCGGTAAACCTTGGAGATATTGCAGATTTAGTTCTAGGTCACCGTAAAAAAATAAATATCCCAATAAAATGAGTCACACAAATGTTTTAATTTCCCAGTGCATATAAAAGTTATGATTACATTATATAATCTATTAAGTGTACAATAACATTATGTATAAAAAACAATGTACATCCCTTAATTAAAAATGTTTAACTGCTAAAAAATATGAACTATTATCTGAGCCTTCAGTGAGTTACAATCTTCTTGCTGGTGAAGGGTTTTGCCTCACTGTTGATGGCTGCTGACTGATCATGGTGATGGTTGCTGAAGGTTGGGGTGGCAATTTCTTATAATAAGACAAAAATAAAATTTGCTATATCAATTACTCATGTTTATAATCTATTTCTCAAAGGTTACTGATCACAGATCACCATAAAATATATAATAATAATGAAAATTTCAAAATAGTGTGAGAATTACTAAAATGTGACAGAGACACAAAGTGAACAAATACTGTTAAAAAGAATGATACTGATAGAGTTGCTCAATGCCAAGTTGCCTCAAATACTCAATTTGTAAAAAACTTAATATCTATGAAGAACAATCAAATAAAGTATGCCTGTAACGTATGTTGGTGACTTTACTTTTGGAGATGGATTGTTAGTGACTGGAAGTGTCACTGTTGGAAGCTGTTTATGGAGCAGTTTCTTGCCCTGGGGATATTTACAAAGATAACCTTCACTCACTTAAAAAAATCTATTTATTTGTATACATGTAATGTTTGAACTTTCCTATATTTATGTAATACTTTGATTAAAATTTATTTAAACTTTTGATATATGTTAAAATTGTTTTTATTATTATTATGGTGAAAACAGACTAATAGAAAAAGTAAACTCTGAAAAATATTTTCTATTCAAAATACAATTAAATATAGGTAACCTGTACATTCTGAAAATGTGAGTTACAACACTTCATTTTTACAAAAGAACTATGTTAGTACAGTAACAGCTTTTATTTGTATAAGCAAAAATCCTCTAGTGCAAATATATGTCTTTTATAAAAGCAAAGTTACATAATGTGAACTTTTAGAAAGTGTAGACTATTTTTTGCTTTATACCATTTCAATTTATGTAGATTGTCATAGGAACACTCCACTTTTGAACAGTGAGGAAAACATGTACTATTTTTTTCTTAATGATTCTAGAATCAACACTACTTTATCATAAAAATATTAATACATTATGGAAAATAAACAAAAGATATTAACAATTTATTCACAGAAAAAAATACCAGTGTTTCTTAAACATTTTAATAGATACTTCATCTAATTTATAATAGGAGAAGAGGAATGATACCATTTGTCAACACTCAAAGTTTAATAGTAGGCTATGTTGGAGAGACAGAGACTCTTAGACCTTCAGATGGGAGTGTATACTCTGCTATGAGACTTTTATGAATAACAATATTCATCAAATTAACAATTACACATAACAAAATGACCCTGAAATTACACTTCTAGGAATATATACTGTAGGTGCACCTATATATACAGTTATGTGTCACTTAATGATGGAGATATATTCTGAAAAATGCTTTGTTAGGTAATTTTGTTGTAGTAGAAGCATCCTATAGTGCATTTACACAAATCTAAATGGTATAGTCTACTACACACCTAGTCTATGTGTTATATAGCCTGTTGCTTCTAGGATATAAACCTATACATGTTCTATACTAAATACTACAGGCAACTGTAAAATAGTGGTAAATTTTTATGTATCTAAATATAACTAAATATATAACAATATAGTAAGAATGCAATATAAAAGATAAAAAATAATACACCAATATAGGTCAATTAGCTTTAAGGAAGCTTGCATAACTGGAAGTTTCTTTGCCTGAGAGACTGAGTGTTGAGTGAATGTGAAGGCTAGGACTTTACTGTACACTACTATAGATTATTTAAATAGTGGTCCATAAGCCCTCCCACTACTTCCTTCCAACAGTGTCAGAAATAAAACATCAAGCTGTCAGTGATGCTCCATGAACAGAGGTGTGGGCTAGATTGATTGAAAATATCATGAAGAAACTGCCTGGGATAGGTATAGATCACCATGATAGTGACTATCAGGAAGGAATAAAAGCTGGCTGGAGAATCAGTAGGAAAAGGAAATCAAAATGGAGATTTAAAGGAACACAGGAGATTTGTCATGGCAATATGGTATTAGCTATCTCATGTTAGAGCAGTGATCAGATTAAGGAACTTTGTGGTACTCATTAAAAGGAGGATGCTTAGTATGGAGAGGGTTTAGGACTAAAGATTCAACATTTTAACTCTGAAAATTTGTTTTTGGTTTCATTGACCTTACATGGCACAAAAAGTTCTTGCTGGCATTGAACTGATGGAGGAAATAAAGTTTATCTATGCTGTACATCATTGCAACCTGAAAATATTTTCAAATACAGGGACGGGATGACTCCACACTACCACAAAAAACTTTTTACTAAAGTGACAGTGGCACTTAATACTCATTAAGGTAGCACCTGTGTCCTTGTATAGCATCCTGAGTCCTCAACCCAGAATGTATAGCAATATACTCTGAAGACCATCTTTTGGATCTGGGAAGGCTTTAGTGACTTCTGAATATGGAGTGCTGAGGGGACAGGCTTCTCTGCTAAAACAGGTCAGTAGCTTGCCAATTGGGATGCAATCTGTTGTTGGGAGCCATTCTTGCCGAATGCCCTAAAGACAGGGTTGGAGTTGCCTGCAAGCTAGAAGTTTGCAGAGCAGGTGGGCTCCTTACTAAAGGAGGAAGTTTGGCTTAATGAAAAAGAGTTAAATGTTCCTTGCCCCAGGGAATAAGAGAGGAAAACAGGAACAAGGATGTTTTGAGAGAACTTATGTAAAGGTCAGCAATCATTTGCATATGTGTGGGTGTTGCTTCTCATGCACATCCAAGGGTATATATATGCTGTGCTAAATAAACTCCGGGCGCAGTATTCACTGTTAGCCCTCCGGACTCTACCTTCTGTCTTTCTTTCTCTTCTCTTTTCTCAGTCCTCACTCCCCCTCTCGGGAACTGTTTGCTCTTAGCCGTCTGGCTCTGGCAATCTGTGCATTCAAAATTGATGTATATAGCTCAACAGAGATTGCTCTCATCAGAGAAAAAGAAAATTTCTCCTGAGCAGCAAATTCATTAATTTTTTTTACAAGAAATTAGGCTTCATTGTAATCTTTTGAAATTACCATTGTATATGCTATCTATTGTTGACCAAAATATTTCTATGTAGCTCATAACTGTACATGAAATGGCTTTTGCAAGTTTACTTATTGCAGCAATGTTTGTAGTGGCAAACTGGAAATATTCTGAATGACCATCAAAAGGGTGATGGTTGAATGAAGTAATGGTTCATTTTAAGTGTCAGCTTGACTAAATTATGGTGAGTTCCCAATTGTTGGTCACATACTAGTCTAGATGTTACTATAAAAGTACTTTTTCAGTGTGTTTAACATGTAAATCAGTAGACCTTGAGTAAAGCAGATTATCTTCTGTAATGTGGGTGAGCCTCATCCAATCAGCTGTAAGCCTTAAGTAGAAAAACTGACATCTACTTAAAAAGAAGAAATTCATCCTTATTCCAGCCTTTTAACTCAAAACATCAGCTTCTTTCTGAGATTTCCAGTCTGCCAATTTCTTAAAATACCTCTCTGTCTCCCTCTCTTGTTCTCTCGTTCTTTCTATCTCTATCTATATATCTATATCTATATTCTCTGGAGAATCCTGACTAATAGAAATGAATTATGGATACATTGATTAAAAGGATTACTCTTCTATCATTATAATGATGTGAACTTACTCAGGATGGGAGATGGAGGATAAAAAATATATAATGTGGCAGCACAGGACTTTATATGCTAAATATTATATGATTGTAATAAATAATTAGTAATTAGTTCTATAGCAACATAGAAGGAGGAGTTGGTAAGAATGAGGCTGTCACAAAAGGAAGAGACGAAACTTCAGATACATAATTAAATGAAGATAACAATTTGGATACTGAGAGGCGTAGAAAATGGAATTCTAGGTAAAGAGAACAATGGAGAGAAAAGAGTAAACATGGGACTTGGAAATCAGATCCCAGAGTCATTGTAACCTATTGACATGCTTTAAAGAAATTTTCTCTGAAAGAACAGTGGGAGCTAATAGTGAAGTGGTCATTCAAGATCCAATGACTGGGCTTTGAAACCAGGAGTTAAAGTTTGTTTTCATTTTTTTGGTTTGTTTTTGTTTTTTGAACAAAAATGGTCACCCTTCAGGACTTACATCACCAGAGACAAGGTAAGAGCTCTTTGGTTTCATGTTGCAAACTATTGACTAACTGAGGTGCTAAGTGCAACAGCCAATAGAGATGAGTTGTGCTACATTTGTATCAGAATAGATATTTTGTTGTTTTTTGTTATTGTTCTGATTAGAAAATTTTACAGGTTTTCAGTTGTCTGTCATAAACCTATTTTTTTCATTAGCATTAGTCCTACTAATTTTAGTGCATCATACTACAGAATACAAGATTTTTTAGTAACAGTCATATGAATCACAGCAGAAACACTTATACATCGTATATGCATATTTCCTTCAAAATTTGAAGTTATAAATTATGAAATTGTCTTGCTGCTACAATATTCTATAAAAATGTGCACATGAATAAGGCATATGTACACAAAAATTCTAGATGGTACAAAACAGGGTAAAGCAGTGAATTCACTTGATAATAAAATTGGGTTCTGATAACTTCTCAGTAAGCTTTAGTAATAAATTAATCTAACAAGATGAGGTTCAACAAAAGCACATGCAATATTCTTCATTTCAATAAGATTGATCAATTGAATACACAGGATTTTAGCAATAGCACGCTTTTAAAAGTCTTATGACTTTAGTGAGCACAATTATAATGTACAAACTAAAAAAATTCTTGATGACTTCACAGGTTCCTGTAAACCCTTTGATTCCATTTTATTCCATTTTTCTATGAGGGTATTGTCATTAACATATGTGTGAAATAATACTACACATGTAGAGGTTTTTGGTTAACTGTTTTGTTTTGTACACCACTCATTCTTAAAGCAGTGGCTTTGCATATAAAAGTTATGATTCTTTAATATTTTAATTTTCTTAGCGAATACTCCAAAGCTTTAGAAATTATATATTTGTTTAAAATTTATTTAAGTATGTGTTATGAAATGGAGTATTTTGAGCCTACATACATTTTCAGAGTATATTAAAATAAAATAGGTGTATAAGTACAGACTTCTACTGACCATTTAATTTTAACGATGATTTTTTTTTAGGTAAATAATTGGGATCACAGATTACTGTAAGTAAATATGTGAAATTAATATATGTGTTATATAAAAACCTGCTTCAACTCTGCTCATCCCCTCTTTTTGTACTGTCAGGCGGCCTCACTAATCTCAAATTTAGACCAGTTCTTGACAAATATTAGCACTTATTAGAATCACCTCAAGAGCTTCATATAAAGCAGACTCCACCCCAAGATATTCTGAGTCAGTAGATGGTAGGAGAGGGGTGGAATAGAAGAATGTGCATTTCTAACAACCTCTCAATGCTGCTGATACTGTTAATCAGTGGGTCACACTTTGAATAGCAATGGACTACATCTATGCTCTATTTCATTGTCTCATTGTGGTGTAATTCTTCCTTATTTTATTTCAAAGTGTATTTTTTCTATTAATATGATAACTGATGATAATGAACATAAACATACTTATGGTTTATTCATCTCAGGTAAAATGTATGCATGTAACAAGGATCTTCTTGAGGTGCTTTATTTTAAAGAAGTCAAATTAATGGTGGAAATTTCCTATGTCACAAAGAATGTATACTCTGGGCACATAGGACTGAAAATGTCTCCATAGCACTCCATCAGCATCCATGATTAAATCTAGGTGAATCAGAAGGTGAACAAAAGTGTTTTTTGGCATTTTAAAAGGCAAATAAAGATAAAGTTATACCTATAGATAAATCAAAACTGTTTAATGTATATTATGTGTGTGTTGTTGTTGTTTCTAACCTACAGCAGATAAGATTATACTTTTCTAGAGCCTCATGTATCAGGATGTGTAACAGATGTCAACTGAAGTGACAGGATTTAGGATGATGTTGGTGAATTAAAGGGCAGATGTCAGTTTCAAGTGACATGTTTTCTGTAATCTACTGTCTCTTTTTCCTTATCCTTCAGATACAATCTATAAAGCAACTGTTCATCTATTTATTTAGTCTTGGGTAAGGCTTGGAAATGCTAGCCAGATCTCAAATTTAGTTTAAGTTTGCCTTCTTGAAAGGAGATATGATTTATGTTTATAATAAAGTATTTGAAATGTCATTTAATAGGAAAACAAATGGCAGTAAGATTCCCATGAGAAAAAAAAGGGTTTAGAACTTTGAGATAGGCATTTTTATTTCACCACACTTTTTGTATTTTTATTCTAATTGTAAAAATTATCTCCCTTAATATATCTTTTTCATTATTTTTTCAGAGAATTCATCAGCTGTGTTAATGATGACACAAAATTTTAATATATGCATTAAACATTTAAGTTTTAATACGTTAACATGTCATAAATGTGAATAATAACAATGTTTTATATATGAAGTGAAAACATATTTTATGTTAGAAATAGTTATAATGCCTGGAAAGTGACTTATATCCATAACAATTTCATTTAAATATTGCTTTTGCTCACCATCTATCTTAGATGCAATTTTATACTCCTTTTAAAAAATTCATTTTAGTATGACCTCTTTGAGGCTGCAACTTAATGCCTCTAGACTACATATCCAATTGCACTTGTACTTGCTTCTATTCAATTACCTTTTAACATGCAGAGAGCAGCTAATATCCAGGTTTGAAATTCATTTACCATTCTAAAACTCTTCAAGAATTACAACTTTGGTTCAGTTTCATTGCAATAAGAATGAAGGGCTAGAAGGAATTTATCAGCCTGTCCAGATGCTAGATCTTATGGGTAGTTTTAAACATCCCAAGTCTGAGGATGTTTACCTGTCCCTAGCATGAACTTCAGAAACTTTACTGTGAAAAGAATGAACATACATTTCTTGAAGAAAACCTTGAGGGACTCCCAGTGTGCTCACATATGGAACAAAGAAAGAGTTGCTGAGTGAAGAAGGGTAGAATGCAACCAGACACTTTTCCTTCCTTCAAAGATTTGACTTTCATAGAGCTAGCCCAAAACTCAGTTATTACACCTGTAAAAATGAATGATGACAATAATGTGTTTCTTAATAAACTTGTGATAATAAAATTAATACAGTGTTTGGAAAAAAATCAAAAATTTATAAAGAAAAAAATCCAGGCATTATTATAAGGAGTCTATTATGAGCCAGATTTGGGGTTTGTCACACATACTTTCTGTAGATTAGATTTCCACCTCTAACATTTTAATGATAACTATAAAATCTTTGACAAAAAATTCATTTATCCTTTTTTGTGTACTATAAGCTTATTTAGTAGAGCTGGGTCAACGTCTATCTGCTGCCTGGCCATTTTGCCTTTTAAGAGAGGAAAAGAAAAAAATCATGAAATTTTTTCGTGAAAATTCACATCACATCAATAGAACTATGCCAGAATATATTAAGTTTTATTTTTATTAGATTATAAAAACTCAACCAACTACAGAATTCCTTTGACAGATTGCTTTTGGCATTGACTATGTATGGGATCTTGGACAAATAGAGTACATTCTTAAAGACTTTTATAAATATATCTAGTCTTATCAAAACTTTGAAAAAAAAGCAAAATCTATCCTCTCCATCAAAACTCATAATCCTCAAAAAATAATCTGATAAACTTGGTCACTAATGTTCAGTGAAAGATTATGTTGTCTTTCATGGGATGATTTGAATTGTTTTAGTAAAGATATAAATCCCTAATCATGAATTTCCAGATTGCAGTGAAAGACTGTGTGAAGATAGTCTCAGGATAAACCATGTGCTGATGTCACTAGCAACTACTTACTTCACCTGCATGTAATGGCTGTTATTTCTCACATTACTTTTTTATATGTATGACTACTTTGGACTAAGCAGAGATTGAATAGATGGCTGAATGATGCTGAATCATAAATTCAATCTGAAAGCCCTGGTATTATCACTGGACTATGTCAGGGCTGGCTTCCCTGACTACTGATGCAAGAGTGTTACCCATCAATATTCTTATTTCATTTAATCAACTGCACAAATTTACTAAATGGAGTTCTTTCTCTCTTTATAAATATATTGTATTTTGGCGTGTTTTCATCATTAAATGCATCATAAGTAATTTCGCTTGAATCATTATAAAGACCTGTAATAAACATAATGATTATACACCTGCTGAATTTAAGCATGAAACTGTATATTTTCTTTGTTCATAAATGGAAAATAAAACTATTCCATAAATTCCTTGTACTGGTTTGTATCCAACTCTTCTCCCTTTCTTACCTTACACCACTGCAATCAAGGTCTTATATGTGGTGACAAGGCATGCAAGAAAGAAGATGTGCAAAGAGGCGAGACCTGAGATATTCTTTTCTTCCAGATTGTTTTGTATTCCCTTAGCTAAAAATTAATCATTGAGTTTTGTAATGAGAATAAAAATGCTATTGAAATAGCTCAAAAGGCGTCTTTGGAACATAAAATATCAATTAAAAACAATAATGTACTTTAACAATTAAGAGTTGATGAATAAAAACATGTGGGTTAATTTTTTTAAAAAAATATAGTCTGATTTCAAAACTAAAAAAGAATTTAGTTTGGGAAAAATTTATTTGTGAGTACATAAAACCAAAGTTTAATTAATAACTCAAGATATTCAACAAATTCTAAATTAAGAAGGCTTTAAATTATATTTTAACTGTACTAAATTATACATATTAAATCCAAAACACCTATAACTTAAAATATAAATTTTACGATCTTAACTTTACAGCAGGGAATAATAAAATAGCTTAAAATAGTATCACTTCCAATGAATAAATGCAAACAAAATTAAATTAATTTGATTATTTCAAGTAAACATTTTTAACCATCCCAAATAAAAAATATCTCATCCATCTATAATTTATTAGTACTATTTACATTAATTTGCTAATAGGCATCCATAACCAAGTAATTTTTGTTTTTGTCACATACAGTGATGTTTCACAAATTCTACACATTTTGTGCCTGTTCTCACATATAGTATTGTGTCAAGTCCATAGTACATACTAAATTAAAAATTTTTAAAAATAGGTCTCTTTAGTGAAATTTTAGAAAGTTTTAATCTCACAATAAAGAGAAATTTTAAAGATTTAAATCTAATATTTAAATATTAGAGCTAATATTTAAACCTAAGATTCATCAAATTATCATTTTTACTTTGTTTTATTTTCATAAAACCTTATTCTGAATTGTATTTAATATAGAAACCATAACATAATTTGAAACAGTTATTCTTCAGCTTTTATTCAGGAATGAATAATGCCAAAGTTTATAAATATCTTGTCCTGAATTTTTTAACTCAAATATTAGTTTTGGGCTACCATCTGCATGTAAAGTCTGTGATATTTTATTTAAGATGTAACATTCTATTTTCATGAGAGAGTGGGAAGTAAGAAAGAAAAGAGATAGAATTAGAAAGGAGAAGAAGGAGGTAAAGGAGAAGAGGAGGAATAATAATAATTATTATTAAGGAAAAGACAAGGAAGAAAATGAGAGGAGAAGGAAAGAGAGAGAGGAGAAAAAAATAGGAAGGGAAGAAGGAAGGGAGGGAGGGAGGAAGGAAGAACAAAAGAAAGGAAAGAAAAGGGGGAGGGAGAAAAGAAGGAAAAGAGGCAGTAGAGGAAGAGGTGTGATTATTATACTTTGTACCTGGCTTTAGACTATTTCTATTATAGAAGGATATTTATTATTTGCTCACATTTTGAAGATAGTAATTGGGAAAGAGGATGCCAGTATTTTTTGATTGTTTGTTCACTCAGTTATTTACTTTACCAAATAAAGTAGTAGAACAGCTTATTCCAATGCTTCCTCAGGGGTTTTGTTTTTGTTTTTGTTTTAAAAAATATCTTGTGTTCCTACTGTAGAAAAAAAAATTAAGCAAAATGTATTAGTTTAGTTTTTAAAAATCAAATTATGTCCTCATGATATTGATGTTCTATTTATTGAAGTAGACATTCTTTAATGTTCCCTGAACCCCCTGTTACTGCTAATATCTAGCATAGAGCCTAAGGCAGATGGAGACTCAGTGCACTGAATCATTCACTTCAAGCTTTTAACCTAATAGCTAAAATATACACATTTTCTTCCTGAGTAGAAATCAAGAAGGTGCTTGACTCTGTAATTTGGAGGATACTTTTTATAGCCACAAGAAAAATCTTTTCTTATGAATATTTTATGACAGTATTACTATTTTTATCTAGAACTTTTCTTTGTAATGATTTTTACTACATTGCTGCTTTACATAAAATTATTTTTAGGTTAACCAATAATCTTTGACAACAGAGATTTTATCCTTCATTTAAATAGTAAACAGAAAATGTCTCTACCAGAGAGTCTCCAAATATGAGTTTTATAATAGGTTTTATAATACGTTTTATAGACTAGAGTTTTATAATAGGATTGTTCCACTTCTATCTACCTAGCTCTACTGGTGCAGGCCATGAGGTTTGGCTAAAATATAAAAGAAGGTTTAATAAATTTAATTGGATTGAAATCATACAAGGTATAGTCTTCAACCACAATGAAATTAAAATAGAAGTAAAAAACAAAATGTAATTTGAGAAATTCACAGATATTTGGAAATTAAGCAACATACTTTTAAATGACCTAAAGCTGGCAAGAAAATCAGAAAACAGTTTTAATTGAAATTTTTTAAAATCTATAAATATTTATGGGATGAAGCTAACATAGTGCCAAGAGAGAAATTTATAGCCTTAAGCACCTATAATAGAAAACTAAACTTTTACCTTTAAAAAAATAGAAAATAAATAGCTACCTAAACCCAGAGCATGAAGAAGAAAAGAAATAATAAAAATTAAAGCAAAAATCAATGAAATGGAAAACAGAAAAACAAGAGAAAATTAATGAAACCAAAGATTGATTCTTTAATAAGATTGATACAAATGACAGCATTTGCATCATTAAGAAAAAAAGATAGCACACAAATTACCAAAATCAAAAATGAAAGAAGAGACATTCTTATAGATCTTAAAGAAATTAAAAGAATTATAAGAGATCACATATGAACAACATTATACCAATAAATTAGATAAATTAGAAGAGTAATGAATTTCTACAAAGACATGATCTACTAAAATTGACTCAAAAATCTGTATATATTATAAATAAAAATTGAATTAGTGATAAAAATATCTGCCTACAAAAAAAGCTCAAGCTCAAGTGGTTTTACTGATAAATAGTATCAAACATTTAAAGAAGAAATAACTTTATCACAAACTCAGAAAAATAGAGGAATAGAGGAGACTTCCCAACTTATTCTCTGAGGTAAAGATCACTCTGACATTAAAGCCAAACAAATATATTACAAATTATTAACCAATGTCTATCATAAACATAAATGCAAAATTACTCAATAAAATATTAGCAAACTAAAGCCAACAATACATAAAAAGGATTATAAACCTTGACAAAGTGGAATTTATACCCAAAATGCAAAGCTTAATTTAATATAAAAAAATTAATCAAATACACCCCATCAATAGACTGACAAAAAGCACATAAAAATCCCAGTAGACACAGAAAAAAGCAAATTCTATATTCATTCATAATAAAAAAAAATCTCAACAAATAAAAAATGAATTGGAATTTTTTCAACCTGCTACCAGGCACCTACGCAAAAAACAGCATACATAACAGTAAATTATTAAATAAATTTTCTCTAAGATCAGGAGCAAAACAAAGATGTTCATTCTCACCACTTCTATTTAATTTTGTGTTGGAGGTTGTATCTAGTGCAATCAAGTGAGAAAAGGAAATTTAAAAATCTATATTGGAAGGAAGAGGCAAAACTGTCTTTATTTGTAGATGATATGATGCTATACAGAGAAAATCTCAAAAAACACCCTCCCCCACTGCTACCCCCCAAAAACAACTAGAACTAATGAATGATTTCAGCAAGGTCACAGAAAACATGATCAATATCTAACAAAAAATATAAATAAATAAATTTATATGCAAGTGAAATTTAAAAAAAAAATTTTATTTACAATAGCAATAAAAAGCTCATGAAACCTAAGGATAAATTTAACAAAAGAGGTGCAAGACTATACAGCACTGACAAGGGAAATTAAAGATCTAAGTAAGATCTAAATTAAGGAGAGATATTCCACATGCATTAAAGACTCCAAATTGTTAAGATGGCAATTCCCCTAAAACTGATCTAGCAGTTCTTTGCTATTCTTAATATCCCCGTAGGTTTTTTGTTGAAATTGAAAAAAGACTTTAACATTTATATGGAAATACAAAGGACTCAGAATAGTAAAAACAATTTTGAAAAATAACTAAGTTGAAGTATGTATACTTTCCCATTACACAACATACAATATAGACCATAATAAAAAAAAATAGTCAAACTCATAGAATCAGAGAATGGTGGTTGTCAGGGGCTGAGGGGAGGAGAAAATAAAGAGTTAATGGTCAAAAGATACAAAGTTTCAGTTATATAAAATGAATTCTGGAGAATTACTATAAAAGCATAATGCCTACAGCTAATAATATTGTATGATATACTTGAAATTTATTGAGTGTAAATCTTACATTGAATATTTTTACTACATAAAAGAAGGAGAAGGAGGAGGAGAAGAAGAAGGAGGAGGAGAAAAGGTACAGGAGGAAACTTTGGAAGGTAATATATATGTTTGTGGCTTTGATAGTAGTGATGGTTTCATAGGTGTATACTTATTCTCAAACTCATTGAGTTGTACACTTTAAATATATATAAAATTTTACATATTAATTATACTTCAATACAAATAATTTTAAAAAGACAATATGGTATTGGCATAAGGATAGGCATGTAGATAAATGGAGCAGAACTGAGTTCATAAATAAACTATTACATTTATGGTCAATTAAGTGTCAACAAAAGTGCCAAAGCCATTTAATAGGGGAAAAGAATAATCTTTTCAACATATGGTTCTGAGATAACTGGCTATTTACTTACTAAGAGATAAATTTATGTCATTATATAACACTATGCATAAAAATTATTTCAAAATAGATTACAGATCTTAATGTAAGAGTTAAAACTATAAAAACCTTAGAATATGTAGGAATAAATCTTTGTAATCTTGACCTTTGCCAAGATTTCTTAATTATATCATTAAAAGTACAAGTAATAAAAAAATGATAAACTGTACTTTATGGAAATGCAAACTTTTACACTTTAAAAATTACTTTTAGAAAAGTGAAAGACAGTCAACAGAAAAAATATTTATAAATCCTATATTTGAAAAAAATTATATCCAGAATATATAAGAACTCTTACAACTCAACAATAGATAACTTAATTTAAAAAGTACAGAAGATTTAAATAGGCATTTTATAAAAGATGATAATAAGTATATGAAAATGCTCATAAGTAATAAGGAGAAATACAAATTAAACTACCATAAGATAGCTCTTTATCACCACTAGAATGATCTTAATCCAAAAGCCAGACATCATTAAATGTCAGTAAGAATGTGAAAAAAGTGGAATCCTCAGTCATTTCTGGTGGGAATGTAAATTGGGTTGCTTCTCTGGCAGTTACTTAAAAGCTAAACAAACTTACAATCTAATCAAGAAATTACACTACCTTCCCCAAATTAAAACATATAAAGACTTGTACACAAATGTTTAAAGCAGCAGTAGTCATAACCATAAAAAACTTAAAATAATCAAAATATAGTTTGACTAATAGATAAACAAAATGAAAAACAATTCAGTAGTAAAAAAGAATAAGCTACTGATATATGCAACTGTGGGGGTTCAGACGGAGTCAGATATGCTTCTATGGTATGAAGATTGTTTTGAGCTAAAGGTAACTTTAGCCTCAGGCTCAAAAGAAACTTCTGCCCCTTTCTTAACTACCTAGAAAAACCTGAATTAGGAACTTTGCCCATAATAATGGATTATGAGAGAAAAATTATCTAGCAGGGCAAACTACTAATGACTGAATTTGTGCTCTCGGCAGTTACCTTCTGAAGCCCCAAGGTAATCAGAATGTCTTATGTACCCGTTTCCATTTTATCTCTGAACATCTCCTGCATCTAGGGTCTCTGACTCTCTCACGTACATGAGGTTTTCATACATATGTATATATTAAAATAGGTTGTTTTTTCTTTCTATTCTGTCTATTTGATTATTAGACCAGTCAGAAGAACCTTGAGAGTAGAGGAAAGTTTGCTCCTACCCCACTCTAAAATATGACTGAACCTCAAAACCATTAATTTAAAAGTTGATGCACAAAAATGTGTATTGAATAATTCCATGTATATGAAATGTCCAGAAAAGATAAACCTATAGAGACAGAACTCTGATCAGTGGTTGTCTGAGGATAGAGGTAGTAGAAGAGGTCAAAAAAAAAAATGATTATAAAAGTTCTTTTTAGGTAAAAAGAATGTTTTAAAACTGAATTATGGATGGCACAACTTCATAAATTTACTAAACAACATTTATTTTATACATAAAATTGGTAAATTTATGGTATGCAAATTATACATCAATAAAATTTCAAAATATCTACTGGTATACAAATTCCATAATCAAAATATTTTACTAGATATTCTGTACCATGATCTTTAATAGATGACTTAAAATAATTTATTTTATAATATAACTAAAAAAATCTTAACATAAATCAGTTTTAATATGTAATTCATAAATTCTGACAATAAAATCTATGCTTATATTATAAAAGATTGATTAAAATTTATTTATAAAAACAAATTTGTTTTTATATAAAACAATCTATTAAATGATATCTTCCTGACTAGAGATTCAAATAAACACAAATAAAATAAAATTCAATGTTTCTAGGCAATAGGGTTCCTGGACACAATTTCAGTTTGTGAATAGAGGCTTCCCAAAGCAAAAAGCCATTCTCAAACCAAGAAGAAAATTTTGGATCAGCAGTGTCCAAAAATTGAACTCAATCCTGACAATATCTACTCAGATATAAAATCAGATTTCACAGGTAAATGGCTCAGTCCTACAAGACCACCCTCCACTTCAGGCACCAGTCATAAGTCCAGGTTGTTATCTCTGCTTCTGACCACTGAACTACAAATTGGAGGTTCTAATGACACCCTTCAACTGATGATGCCAATCACCAAATCCATGTTGTAACCTGTACTTCGAACGGACTGGCTATAAATAAGAGATTTCCAAGACTCCCTTCTTTGGTTTGATTAATTTGCTAGAACAATTCACATAGCACAGGAAAAAACAATTGTCCACCTGATTACTGATTTATTACAAAGAATATTAAACAGCATGAATTAACAACCAGATGAAGAAAAACACAGGGTGCAGTCCAAAGCAAAAAAAAGCTTCTGTCCTCATGGAGCTATAAGCCTAATCCATTGGCACATGGAAAACCAATGAGCTATCCTTTTGGGTTTTTATGGAGGCTTCGTTATGTAGTTATGATTGACTAAGTCATTCACCATTGGCTATTGATGCAACCTCAAGGCTCTCTCCCCCTCCTGAAATCAAGGGGTGGCACTAAAAGTTCCAATACTCTAATGACATCGCTGGCTTCTACTGGCAACCAATTGCCACCCTTGGATGAGGTCCCAAATTTACCTCATCAACAACTAGAGACACCATTGTTGCTCTCATCACTTAGGAACTTCCAAAGAGTTTGGAAGCTGTGTCATCCAGGGACTATGGATGTAGACCAAATATATCTGCACAACATATTTTAGTCATCTGAATAATCAAATATTTATTTTTTTATAAATCACAATATTATACTAGGATACTTTGAAAAATACATATTTTTAAACTAAATAGTTGAGTATTCTAGAAGAAAGTGGTTATAAATATAAGTTATGACCACATGACCTATTATAATTGTTTTTATCATAAAAATGTTTATATATATAAACAAAATATTTTTATTCTGTTCCTTCTCTTCTTTATCTAACATAAGATATATTGCTAATATTAACTTTACATTATTTAAGTTATAAGAAATCAAAAGAAGAGAAAAAATATCACCTAAGGACTTACCATCCCTTCCTGAGGAAAGAGTTAGTATGTTTCAGTTGTACACATGATAGTTGTATCACGTTAAACAGAGGTATGATTTCATTATTGTTTTTATTTGGAAATTAGGTATGACTTAAGGAGATGTATATGGATGTCATGTTGACAAGCATTGGATTGTGATGGTAAATTTTATGTCAACTTGACTAGGGTATAATCCTTAGTTATTCTATTAAACACTAATTGAGGTGTTTCTGTGAAGTGTCTTATAGAGGTCATTAAGTCCACACTCAGCTGATTTCAAGTAAGGGAAATTACCCCATATAATCTGGATGGGCTTGAACCAAATGGTTGAAAGGCTTTAAAATCAGTACTGAGGCTTCCCAGAATAAAAAGAAAATCCGCCTGTGGACAGTAACTTCAGCTTGTGCCCAAGGGTTCTAGCCTGTCCTTTACTGCCTGCCCTACAATTTTCAAACATTCCTTGAGATCCCCCATAATTGTGTAACTTAGTTCCTTACAATAAATCTTCAACATAAATCTCCTGCACATTCTGTTTCTCTCTTTGAACCTTGATTGATACAGCCATTTAAAAAGCAAATACCTTTGGGCAATGGGCAAGTAATATGTTAAATTTTCTATTAAACATTAACACTGAGATACCACCATTTTGTTAGATTATTTTCTAAGGAACAGGACTCTGAGTATAGAGAACTGAGAAAAATCACATGCAGAGATAAGGAAGCAGGTGGGAATTGCTGACCTCTTAGAATGGGAGTGGTGGTAATGGGTTCTAGACAGCCACAGAAGACTGCAGGAGGGTAAAAGTTCTCTGATTAAGAAAGAAAAGTTTAGACCTGTGCACTCAGTGGCAAAGACAGAATCTATAGTTTAACCAAGAGCCTGCCCTGGATATGAGCCCAAAGTATAATTCTGTGCTTATAAAACTGGAGCCTAAAAGATACATCAGTAAGGCAGAGCTGCAACTGTAAACCTATTTTCCTTATCTTTTGTTTTCTTGTTTTTATTTTTTCTTCTCCTCTTTTTCTCTTTATTATTTATTATTATTATTATTATTAACAATATCATTTTTGAAAGCAACAGGACTTACAAATACAGTTTAAGAATTTTTATATTTCATCTCATTTAATGATTCTATGAGATAGGCATTATTACTCTGTAGATTAAAGAGTATAAATCAATTGCCCAAGGCAATTATTTAAGGTAATTGCCTGAGGATATCTGCTGGTGCTAGAGCTCAGATACCGATTCTAGTCTATCTATAAAGCCTGGGCTCTCAACCAGTCCACTGTTTTGCCTGTTCAAAATGATAAAGTTCATGGAAACAACCTACATGTCCATTAATGCCATAGATACACAAATGGACTTTGAAAGCATTATGCTAAGTGAATTAGGTCAGACAGAAAAATACTGTGTGATCTCACTTATACATAGAATCTAAAGAGAAAGAGAGAGAGACAGGGACAGAGAGAGAGAGAGAGAGAGAGAGAGAGAGAGAGAGAGAGAGAGAGAGCTCATAGAAACAAAAAAAGATTGATGGTTGCCAGAGGCAGATGCTGAGAGGCAGGGAAAGTGGGAAATGTGGTCAAAAAGTACAAACTTCCAGTCATTAGATAAATAAGTTCTGGAGATATAAAACGATAGTATGGTGACTATAGTTAATACTGTAATATATATTTGAAAGTTACTAAGAGAATAGATGTTAAAAGTTCTCATTACAAGAGAAAAAGTGTAACCATGTGAGGTGATGGATATTAACTGAACTTATTATGATAATCATTTTGCAATATATACATACATCAAATCATTATGTTGTATACCTTAAACTTATACAATGTTAATGTCAATTTCATTTTAACAAAATTAAAAAACACTAGTTATTATTCATACCTAAAAAAATCTTTATTTTTAAAATCAAAAACATTATTTTATAATAAAAAGTAGTCATTTGATAGTTAATTGTTTGTTTTTACCATTTTTTTCTTGATCTAGTAAAAGATACTGGCTTATTTTTTATATATGCCATTCAGACCACATGCTTAGACTTCTCAAAAGCTCTTAGGCATCCTATTTTACCCAAATTTTTAATTAAAAATTATAATCTTAGGCTTGAAAAGTCTAAACTAATTCATTTCACTCCAGTCAAACAGACCTAAGTTTAAATCATAGCACTTACACATGCTGTTATCCTGAACTTCTCTATGTCTCATCTATGACAGAAATTAAAATAGTTTATACTTTGGATTTATCTTAAAGGTAATACTTATAAATATCTTAACACAGTGCTTAACACATAAAAATATTTAATAACTTTTTTACCAAACGAGTATTTTTCTCCTCTAATCGTTCTTTGTTTTCTTCTTCTTTCTTCTTTTCTTTCTTTTATACTTCATTGATTGCCTTCTATTCTCTTATATTCTACAAGTCTTTTATTCCTAATCTACTAGGTTTTATTTGTGTTTTATTTGTGCTTCTCATTTTGATAATTCCTGGCAAGAAAAAAAAATAGATCCATCTCTAACTTTGTATATATTATATTCTAATTGAGATGATAGATATAAAATAATTGTGCAAACATAAAATTTTTATTGTGTTTAGAGCCACAAGATAGAAGTACAAACATCTTCTGAGAACACATAATTGGGAAAACTGACCTAGTCAAAAAATTTAAGCAAGTTTTTGTGAGCAAGGGATCCTTGGTGTGAGTGCTGAAGGATGAGTTATGGTTAAGTAGGTGAAGATTCAAGAAAAGAACATCCAGGTAGAGGCAACAGTATGTGCACAATACCATTGGGAGGAAAGAACATGTGTGATGTGATGTATCAAAAGAAAATCAAAATTAGTTAGAGCCTGGAGGATGGGGAAGAACATGGAGAGAGAGTCTAGAGAGGGCATGACTGACCACATTGAAAAGTTTGCTTTGTCATAAGGATACTGGGAAGGTAAAAGAGTAACATGGATAATTTTTTGAAGAGTCACACAATTTAAAAACTCTTATTTTCATTATGGTTTGGAGGTGAACCAGAGTGGATACAGGTCGACTACTTAAAAGCCTATTCTAGTCATCTTTGAGAAAAATATTGAAAGTGTGGTCTAGAGTAGTGGGCTACAGATCATAAGAACTACATAAGAAAAAAATCAATGAGATTTGCTGATGAAGTTAGCAAAAGAAGTTATCAAAAATGACTCAAAATTTCTGGTTTGTGTTAATAAGATAAGGTGGTGTTTTTAGAGAAGATGAATTAAGGGGAGGGGAGCAGTTCAAGGGGATATAAATGAGTTCTAATTGGAGAATTTTTATTTTAGATGACTTTGAATCTCCAAAAGAAAATGTTGAAAGGGCAGTTAAGTATATAGGTCCATAAATCAAAAGATATATGGTTGGAGCTGTATATTTGCAGGTTGTCTATAAATATGTTGCACTTTAAACAACAAATATGTTTGAAATCAATAAAAAAAAAAAACAAGAAATACTGCAGGAAAAAAGATTCTTTAGGATTAGCATTTCATGTCCAAGATAGATATGACTGAATGTTGAAAATGAGACAGAAATGAGCAACAGAAAAAGTAGGAAGTAAAACCTGGAGATGGTAGGGACTAAATGCAAAGGAAGAGTAATTTTTTTAAAGTGGTCAAAACTTTGAATGTGGCAGTGAAGACTTGTACAAAATGACTGGAAATCTCTGAGATTCTGTTAACAGTATACAGTGTTAATTTTAATAAAAATGATTTCAATGGTTCAAATCTATATTGAAAGATAGTCCAGAAATAGACACAATGACAAAGATAATTCTTTTGAGAGATTTGGCTGTGAAGTGGAGAAAATAAAGACAGAATTTACTAGAAGAAAATGAGAGGCCTAAAGATGATTTGTTATTGTTGATGTTTTATAAAGGAGACCTGAGAACATTTAAAAGCCAGTGAAAAAATTCCAGTGGGAGAGATTGAGAGAGAGAGAGAGAGAGAGAGAGAGAGAGAGAGAGAGAGAGAGAGAGAGAGAGAAAGAGAGAGAGAATATAAAAGAGAGACACTTGCTTATAATTTAAGATTCCTGAGGATGAAATTTACAGCACAGATGTAGAAATTAGCCTTAGGTAAGAGGAATAAACTTTTTGAATTTAACAAGAAGAAAATTAAATAATAATAAAACCTGTCCATAGATAACTATTATAGACATTTATAAACATATAAAACATTAAAATTCTTCCATCTGGGCTCTCTTACTAAGCATAACACTATTGTGGCAAGATTTTTAAAAAATGATTTTGAAGATTTTCCAAGAAGTCTGGGATCTACAGAAGTATGAATTATAGAGTGTGACTCTGTAATCATCTTTGCCTTCAAAAGACGTAGAAAATGAGACTAAAAACATTCACATATTCATAGGAAATCAGGACATAGGTGGGTAAACAGAGCAACTTAATTAACATGATTCCCTAGGTAACAATAAATAGTCTATTTTTGTTGGGTTAATGAATTCTTCCAAAGCACTGAATAGAACCATGGTACCTTCAAAGGACCCATTGACCTCACAGGGATGAGCACTTTTTCTATTAGTGAGCTCTTTACTTACCAATCTTTATACTCTGCAGGAGAAGGCTACACGTTTATGAGGTATCAACTTCTCATAGGAAAAAAGAAGTGTTTATCACAGGTTTTACCTTAACACATACCACAAACATAAGAATTTCTGTAGAATTGTTATTCTACAATTGTTATTCTTCCTATGCATAAATAAAGTGATGCTGCATAACATTGTTTAATTTCATCAGTGTAACAAAGGTCTAAAATATTAGTAATTTTCTATACTGGGTGACATCTTTATACAGCTAGATATTATTCAGTATTGAAGATGTATGATGGAACTTAGAGTAGGAGTGAGCCAGTAGCTGGTGACTTTATTTGTACAGTTATTGATCTCTGGAGATAAAATGTAGCAATACTTATTTGACATCCTTCTAGACATTCATACAAATAATAAGTATTTATGAGTTCTTACTGTATGGTAAGTATTACTTTGGGCCATGATGAAGGAAAACAAGAAAAACAAAAGACATTACTAAATGCCTCATCGTTTATGTTAATTGTAAAAACATAAGCATCTGGTTTTACTTAAGTGTTCTCTCTGCTTTCTAGGTTTAATCCAAGACAGATAGAAGGAAAAGGGGGAAAAATGCACTAAGTCTCTTCCCCTTAATTTATTTAAAAATTATCCATGTCCTTCTCATTTTTCTGTGTGCCTTATAGGCATAGAGGTTATCTTTCCCAGCCTTGGATATTAGAAACAATGTCCCTCTCTGAAACAAAGGGCAGATATGCTTGTAACCTCTTATAAGACATTCAGATTTCCTGAATTGGGGGTTCCCCAAGTGTGGCACAAAACCACTATGTGTATAGAATCCACCAGGATCATTCACTATCACTCCTGCAGGAATTTGGGAGGCAAAGGAAATTGGCACATGATACTCATGCAGCTTGCTATGCCATGAGTCATAAAGCTCTGTCTCTGACCCAGGAGTCTTATGTTTTCTGCCAATATCCACGTAATCATAGCAGGCTAACTTATTAGTTTGCAATTAAGGTAAATATCTCAGAGACATCACACTTCTTTACAGTCCTTTCCTCTTAATTTGCTTATATGGTTTATATACAGTTTTTCCTAGGAAAAACTGTAAATTAGTCAGAATTTCTGCCTCTCAGAAGAAAGTGTGTAAATAATTTGACAGAATAGCCCTGTGTTAGAATCCAGATGATCTTGAAGTCCTTCGGGTGTAGACTATATTTTCAAACTTCCATCATGTTTGAGGCTTCAACTGGGGAAATTTAGAAGAAAGAACTCCTAAAAAATTACAACTATAAATATTGTGTATTGTATTATATGCATAACAATTTATTTGACCTTTAGAATCATTTTGGTATCCTATCTTGTTGTTTGGTTTACATTAGTACATAAACTTAGAAATAAATATACATAATAATAATATGTTTTATCTTACCTTACCTTTATGTCTTTCGTGTGTGTGTTTTAGACCTTAATACTTTAAAGAAGAAATTATAGCAATGTTCTTCCTATTGTTCTTGACTAGCATGTTGTGCTGCCAAAAGACTTCAGGTCACAAGTGAAAAAAAAAAAGAAATAAAATTGACTGCATCTTTTCTTATTGCTCAACGACTGTCAAACAATGGAGAAATTTGTTTTGGATGAAGCCTTAACATTCTTTCTTCTATTCCCAGACCTATTCTACAGTCTGCAGTTTTTCAGCTGACCACTGATTGATGTCAATGTGAAAATTCTCAGACAGAAAACAAGAAATATGTCATGAGTTTTTTGGTACTTCAAGCTTCTGATTAGGACAAAAGCCAGAAATTATACACACTTAGGTCTATTCTCTTCATGAATAAAGAGGAAGCAGCATCTCTTTGGAGTTGCAAGAATAGCTACTTTATCCCTCACGTAAAATGGTTAAGGCTCCATAGCTTATAAAAAAGACAAAGTTAATGCATGTCAGGACAAGGAAGAGTGTAAGTTGTTTATCTTTCCTCGGTAGTCTTTAATTAGAAGGCCTCAAGCTTATAAGGAGCTAGGCACCCTGGGGACAGCTGATATATAGAAACCAATCCAGTCTCATCAGAGCAAATCATCCCCAATTGGTCACTTATTCAACATATATTTTTTTAATATCTGTATTATGACTGCATTGTTGTAATGTCTGCACTGTTGTATGTTCTAGAGAAGCACTGTAACACAAAGTAAGTAAAAACCTCACCCTCTTTAAATGTAATGTGATATACAGCGTAATATTGTTTTAGCCAATGTCAGACTGTATATGCAATAGTGAAGTATTTAGCTAAGCATTTACATAACTCAACAAGTTTCTTAAAAAGTCGGAAACCATGGTCCCTAACGCCGAAAAGTTTTCCCTAACAGAGAGGAATATTCACGGTGCATTATTTCCTTGTAAGTAAATCTATCATGAAAAAAAGAAACCAAGAAAACCAACATGAACATATTTCTGAAAATAGTAACACCTCCTCAAGAAGATCCTCAGGCAGATGTTCAGGAAGTATTTCAGAAGAAGGTACTGTTATCATAGGAGATGACAGCTCCATGTGTGTTATTGCTGTTTAAGTCCTTCCAGTGGGTAAGATGTAAAGATGAAAGACAGTGATGTCAATAGTCTTAACCCTATGTGGGCCTAGGTTAAAGTGTGTGTTTGTGTCTTGGTTTTTAACAAAAAACTTTAAAACAAAAACAATTTTAAAATAGAAAAAGCTTATATAATAAGAACATAAAAAAAGAAAATGTTTTTATATAACTATACAATCTGTTTTAAGGTAAATGTTATTACAAATCAAAAGGTTTTTTTTTAATTAAAAGTTTATAAAGCAAAAATGTTATAGTAAGCTAAGGTTAATTTATTATTAAAGAGAGAATTTTTTATGAACTTAGTGTAGGTTAAGTGTACAATGTTTATGAAGTCTATAGTAATGTACACTAATGTCCTAGGCCTTCATATTCACTCACCACTCACTCACTGACTCACCCAGAGCAACTTCCAGGCATATAAGCTCCATTTATGATAATTGCCTATACAAGCATACAATTTTTTATCTTTTATACCATGTTTTTTTATAATATGTTTTCTACTTTTAGATATATTTAAAGTGCAGAAATACTACTACTGTATTTATAGTTACTTACATTATTCAGTACAGTACCATGCTGTAGCCTAAGAGTAATAGTCTAAGCCTAAGAGTAATAGTCTATGCCATGTAGCCTAGGTATATAGTAGGCTATACATCTAGCTTTGTGCCAGTGTACTCTATAATGTCTGCATAACAAAATCACCCTAAGGATTCCTTTCTCAGAATGTAACCCCATGGTTAAGCAAATATGACTGTATAGCCAAGTGGTAATAATAGATAATGAAGATCTAACATGTGCTGTTGAAATTTTTGTTTTGTTTTGTTTTTAAGGGAGTTTATGTAATCTGAGGGTAAGAATAGATCAATATAGAGTTTCTAGAAGTGACATATAAACTGAGATCTCTAAAGATAATAAACATAAACTAGCAAACAAAATGGGAAGAAAATAAGATTCTTGATGTAAAGACCCTGAGGCAAAGTCCATTATGACTGGATTGTAAAGAGAGAATAAGAGAATAGTTTATAATGAGACTGGCAAGGTATACATGGGCTATATAAAGATATTTTTAGGCTATAGTACAAACTGGTTAGGAACAATAGATACCCATTGCTACATAATGTGTAAAAAATAATTCTTGCTATTATTTAGGAGAGCAGTATAGCATGGGAGATCAGGTTTGTACTAGCCAAGCAAACTGTTGACTTTGGGCTAAATCATGAAGGAGATAATAGGGATAATTAAAGTGGACAGATTCTGAAGGTATTTAAATGATAGAATTAATATATTTTGGTACTTGAACCTAGAAGAAGAGGTAGGGAAGAGTTTTATAGAACACATAAGTTTCTATTCAGAGCAATCAACAGGATAAGTGATAATATTATTTTCTGTGTATAGCACATGAGAAGAAGATCAGGATTGAAAGAAAAGATGATGAATTTTGTTTTGACATACTGAGTTTGAGGTTCGGGCTTTCATGTATGCCGGTCTGGAGCTATAGAAGTCATGTGTTGGAGACAAAAATTTAGATTTTGGTAACACTTGACTATCAAAGACTTGAAAATGATCAGAAGCATAAGATAAGAAAAGTAAAAAAAAAGGCTTAGCTCAGAGTCTGGAGGAAAACATAAGTTTAACAAATAAAAGGAAAATAGAAATAACTGGAACAAGAGGCAGGAAGCCAGGAAAATATGCGAGCATAGAAGACAAAGAGAGGATTTAAAGAAGATGATTAACATAAAGGAATTGTGTTTACCAAAAAATGTAATTTACTAATAAGAAAGACATTCATATTTTGAAATAAAAACTAGACAAAAGTAAAAGCTTTTTAAAAAAAGTCAAGAGGCAAAGCCACAACTTGAAAGAAGATACCAGGATATCATTAAAAATGAAGGTATGGGACTTCTGGTCAAGATGGCACAGTATATGCTATGCTGTTTTTCTCCTTTCATGACCACATCAAAATTACAACTAAACTAAAGAAAAGAGATCAGTGAGAGTTGCCTGACATGTGGCAAATTATAGCTAAACAAAAGTCCTGCAACTGGAGACATTCAAAAAAGGCCACCTCAAGACTTATAGGAAGGATGAGACATGGAATGAGCTGGTCCCACACTCACATGTGGTGGTTGAGAATAGGGAGGGTTATCTTTCTGCAGAAGTTTTTCTGTAGGAGTGAGGGGTCTCAGCTCCACACTGGGCTCCCCAGTACAGGATTCCCATGCGAGAAAGAACAGTCCTCACAACCAGTGGATTGTGGCTAAGTGAGAAAGAAGGCTGCAGAGGTGCAAACATTCCTCTTAAAGAGCCCATGCACAGACTTACTTGGTGATGGACTCACTTGTTCTGAACTCCAGCGCTGGGGCAGCTGCTTAAAGAGTGCCAGGGACACACAAGGAGGAACTGAGTTGTCTGGCTTGAGGACAAAGGCTGGAGGGGTGGCTTTATTCCAGACAAAAGTGCTAGCAATATCTATTGTTTCTTTGTTGAACCCTACCTGCCCCTGGCATAAGGACACAGGCAGCCACCACATCTGAGTCCCATCAACCTGGCCAACACAGATTGCCTCACCTATGTGGTTTCCTGAGATCCTGCCTCTCCTAACTTGCTGCCCTACACAACCTTTCTCCAGTGTTTTTTCCCCCATACAAATGGCCTGTCTTGGTACACACTGATGACTTTTCTAAAGTTTCTCAAAGTTTCACAAATCCTAAACAAGCAGCACTTGTCCTCAGCATGCCCAATATCTCTTGCTGAGCAGCCCCAAACCCAGCATTAACAGCAGCTACCGTGGTTCCTGGTTTGTTCTCCCAGAGAACTCTAAGCCTAGCATGGGTGGCAGCCTTCTGTGGATTGCCTGGTGACTCTTACCAAATAGCCCCCAGAAGTGAAAACACTGTGGCGTGGGAGGTCCTTGAGCCAGTATGCCTGATGCTTAGCTTCGACCAGAGCTGGAGCAACACCCAGGGCTGCATGTAAGGTGGATACACCCAAAGGACAGACCAGGCAGGCACCAAAGCCCTGATAAAAGTCAATCTTGCTCAGTAGAGTCAGCCCGTCACCAGTCAATCTTTACAACCAATCAGCCTAAAGATCAATTCCTCTCATTGACATGCAATCAGCAACCAAGGCTCAACTATAATAAAAGGGCAGATAGAACCCATACAAGGAGCACACCTTGGGCACCCAGCTCAGTTGATCAGGAAAGACTGTGACTCTGGGCCCTATAAGAACCTATGACATAAAGCCACTCTACTAAGACCAGGAGACTTAGGATCTCTATCTAATACATAAAAACACAGAAAGGCAGCCAAAATGGGGAGAAAAAGAAATTAGTTCCACACAAAAGGTAAAAAAAAACAAAAATCCAGGAAAAAAAAAACTCAACAAAGTGAAGACAAAGCAATCTGACAGGTGCAGAATTCAAAACACTGGTTATAAGGATGCTCAGTGAACTTATGGGAAGAATAGTGGAACTAGTGAGAATTTTCATAAAGATATAGAAAACATAAAAATGGAGATAGAAAACAGAAAAAAGAACCAATCAGAAATATAATAACAGAATATAATAACTGAAATGAAGAATACATTTGAGGAAATCAAAGTAGATTAAATAAAGCAGAGGATTGACTCAGTGATTTAGAACAGGGGTACCCAGACCCAGAGCTGTGGACCAGTACCAGTCCGTGACCTCTTAGTAACCAGGCCGCACAGCAGGAAGTGAGTGGCAGGAAAGTGAGTGAAACTTTGTCTGTATTTAAGCCATACTCCAGCACTAGGATCACTATCTCAGCTCTACCTCAGATTATCAGGCATTAGATATTCATAGGAGCACCAGTCTCTGGTGCCAAAAAGGTTGGAGACTGCTGATTTAAAAGATAAGGTTGCAAAAAAAATGCCAAATCAGAACAGCAGCAAAAAAAGAAACTCTCCCCCCCACACACCAAAAGGAGAATAGTTTAAGGGTCAGGACTGCAGGTTAAGAGTCCTCTAGGACAACATCAAGCACAACAATATTCACAACATAGTGTACCAGAAGGAGAAAAGAGAGGAGCAAGAAATTAAAGATCTATTTGAAGAAATAATGACAGAAAACTTTCCTACCCTGGTAAAGGAAATAGACATACAAGCCGAGGAATCACAGAGTCTCAAACAAGATGAGCCCAAAGGGGCCCATACCAAAACACATCATAATTAAAATGCCAATGGTTAAAGACAAAAAGAGAATTTTAAAAGCAGTAACATAAAATCTGTTAGTTACCTACAAAAGAGCCCCCATAAAACAGTCAGCTAGTTTTTCAATAGAAACTTTGCAGACCAGAAGAGATTGGCATAAAATATTTAAAGTGATGAAAAGCCAGGACCTACAACCAAGATTACTCTACCTAGCAAAGCTATTATTTAGAATAAAAAAACAGATAAAGAGCTTCCCAGACAAGCAAAAACTAAAAAAGCTAAAAGAGTTTAATACCACCAAGCCAGTATTACAGGAAATATTAGAAGGACTTCTTTAAGTAGAAGAAAATTTATACACACACACACACACACACACACACACACACACACACACACACACACATGTATATATATAAAATACGTACATATATGTATTTTATACATGCATATACATGTATAAAATATAAATAATAAAATGGCAATAACTACATATCAATAATTACTTCAGATAAAAAAGTATTAAATGTTTCAATCAAAAGATAAGGTGGCTGAATGGATAAGAAAACAGGACCCTTACATATGCTGCCTACAAGAGACTCATCTCAGTTCAAAAGACACACACACTTTGAAAGTAAAGAAATAGAAAAAAACATTTCATAAAAATGGAAATTTAAAAAAATATGGGTAGCAATGCTTCTACTAGACAAAATAGACTTTAAAATAAAGTTAGTAACAAGAAACAAAGGAAGACCCAGTAATTTCACTTCTAAGTATTTATGTGAAGAAACCTAAAATACTACTTTGAAGGGACATGTGCATCCATATATTCATTGCAGCATTATTTACAATATTGGAGATATGGAAGTAACTTGAATGTGCATTAATGAATGAAAGGACAAAGAAGTAGTGGTACATAAATACAATGGACTATTACTCAATCATAAAAAAATTAATCTTGCCATTTGCAACAACATTGATGGACCTAGAAGTTATTGTGCTGAATGGAATGAGTCAGACAGAAAAGGCAAATGACATACAATTTTATTTACATGTGGAATCTAAGAAACAAAATAAATAAAATAAAAACAAATTCATAGATACAGAGAAATTTTGAGGGTTACCAGATGGAAGGAGGTTGGAGGTGGTGGGTAAAAGACAAGTAGGAATTAGGAAGTACAAATCGGTAGTTACAAAGTAGTCATAGTGATATAAAGTATAACATAAGAAATATAGTCAATAATATTATAATAAATATGTATGGTATCAGATGGTTACTAGATTTATCTGAATGATAACTTCATAAGTTATATAATGTCTAATCACTATGTTGTACACCTGAAAATAATATAATTTGTATGCCACTATAATCAAAAAATTTAAAAAATAAAGTTAAAAAAAAAGAAAAGGCCAATGCAGAAAAATTAACAAAGAAATAGAGATTCCCTGATGTGAAATCACACCCCAGACAAGTAACTTTTTAAAGTCCCCTTCTTTTTATATTTATCTACAAAAACTTGTAAATGTTAGAATATTATTTTTTAATTATCTGTTATTAACAAATATATATATATGTATATATATATACATACATACATATATATATATATATATATATATATATATATATATATATATATATTCCCTGTGGAATAACATTAGCATATAAAAAAGTAGAAAAAATAATTCATATACTTACCACTAAAATAAAAGCAATATTGCAATTTAATTTTTTCTATCAAATTTTTAAGATAAATTATTATCATTCTATGCACAATACCCTGAAATATATTTTCTTCACATGTTACAACATAATCAATTATATTTTATTTTAGATTATGTTAGGTTAGAGAATTCATCTGAAATAATTTTAAGTGACTAGAAATCCAACTTTTAAAGGCTTCTTATTTTTTTAACCCTGCTTTTATTTATGTTTTAAATAGATGCTTCAAATGAATAACCCCATTGTTTCAAAATTAAAGCCATTATAAAATAAAATATCTCAGCATATACTATGCCCATCCATTGTATTGATATCCAGTTTTTTACAGAAAAATAGAAAAATGATTATTTTCCTCTGACATATATTTCTCTCCATAATATAGGAAACTACAACTATTAAATACCTGTGCATTGATTGATATATCTTTCTTAATTGATCACAAAGTCTACTTCAATTGTTTTAACCGACAGAATTATAATTAGATATTTAATTTAAGAAAAAATATAGCAATTAAGGAAATATAAATTTTATTAACAAATGCTTCTATATCTAAAACCATTTATTTTATATGCTTTATACATAACAAGAAAATACTGAAAATAGCTCACTTATTTAAATAATTCACACTTTCACCCCTCATTGCTAACAATTAGACCAGAACAAAACAAGCCTATTGCAGAGCCCAAGATGACCTTGACTTCCTCTGGGGTAATCTAGGACATAGAGCAGATTAGAGTTTCAGAAGCAAAAACAAAACAAAACAAAACAAAACAAAACAAAAAATAAAAAGACACAGAATTATGTGAGAACAGACTCAAATCTAGAGATGATCTAAAACATCTATTCAAAAGATGAGCAGAAACTTAAGAACCCTGAAGAAGCAAGTCCTCTGCAAATCAAACTATCAAAATGTACATTCAAGAGAACAGTGGATGGAGCCACAGGAACTCACTTGGGAAGTAAATCTTAAACCTCTGAGGCTCTAACATAGTTATGGAGGAACTAGGCTTAGATATCACATTCACCAATACCATTTCTCTTAACCAAAGGATTCCTTTGTTGTGTTGTTTTAGCAATTGGGAAGAAACTCTTGAGCATTCTCTAGTACACCTATTTTTAATTTTGTTTTGTTTTACTTGTGAAGGTGTACTATGATCAAAACAATCTTGAACTCAGGAGTTAGAAAGCTGAGAAAATAGTCTAAAATTTCCAATTACTAGTTCTGAGCACATTATTTTAACTAATCTGTCATTTAACATATTTATAAAATGGAGATAACGTACACCCAACACATAGAACCATGCAAGGGTTAGTAAAATCTAATATTATAACCCAGCAATTATCTCTGTTATTCTAAAAAGAAACTATCAAAACAAGTTCTTTAATTAAACTTTTTATATTAAGACAGGAAGTATGTATATGGACCAGTCACAGAAAATCTATTTTTATGATATTTTAGAGAGGTTGAATAAATAAACGAATATAAATTAATATAATTTTGCTTTTGTGTTTGAATTATAAATCACTTCCTTCACATAAAGACATGTTGTTGTTTTTAAGTCAAGATGGCAGAATAGGTAAACTCTGTGCTCACTTTCTTTCATGACCATATCAAAATTATAACTAAGTTATAGAACAACCATCATTGAGAAACAGCAGGAGACTAGCTTAACAGAGGTCTTATAACTAAGGATATAAAGAAGACATACTGAAACTGGCAGGAGGAACAGACACAAGGATCGAGCTGGCCCCAAGCCACGTGTGGTGGTTAAAAATGAGAAGATTATCCTGGCTGAAGAGGTCTCTCTTGAGGAGCAGGGAATTTCAGTCCCATATCAGGCTCCCCAGTCTGGGGCATCAGTTCCAGGAAGAGAAGTCCTCATAACTTAAATCTAGCTATTAAAATCATCAAGGATTACTTCTGAGAAAGACAAAAGTCTACTAGAGACCAAGGTGCTTCTCTTAAAGAAACCACATACAGAGTAATTTGTTTGCATACCCACTTGGTCTAAGCTCCAGTGCAGGAGCAGCAAATGAAAAAGTTCTAGGGACCTGTAGGGAAGAAAAAAGTTGATTAACTTCAGGGCAAGAGCTGGAGGGGCAAGGGTTGGAGCAACTTTTTTTGTAGATGAAAGTTCTGGCTGGTACTATTGTTCTTTTGCTGTACTCTCCTTCCACCCAACCAGCTCAGCAAAGGCAGCCATCTAATCTGAGTTCTTCATTAACCTGGCAAACACCTTTTACTCCACCCTAGTGATTTCCTAAGACCTTTCCCCACCCAACTCATTCACCCCTTCCAAGCTTCTTCCTGCAGCATTGCCACACAATCAGCCTGCCTTGGCTAACACTCTGAACTTTCCCAAAATCTTTCAAAGGTCTTAAAACAAGAAGTATCTGGCCTCAGCATGTATTATGGCTCTTGCAAAGTAGCCACAAGCCCAACACAAGAGGCAATCAGTCTCAAATTGCACCATAAATCTCATCAAGTGGCTCCAAGCCTAACTTAAGTGGCAGCCAGTCTTGACATAAAATATAGTTTTAACTAAGTGACCAGAAAGCCAGCACAAGCAGAGGCTGACCTTGGCCTACAATGGAGCCACACTCAAGAGCCTCCAGACCCAAAACACCTGGTAGCAAGCTTCAGATCACACCAGAATACTACTCAACTAGCTCCACAATGACACAGCCAAAGGACAGATTCAGCTGACACCAGAGCTCTGCTACAGTGACTACCACTCTGTGAGATCTGTCTCCCAAACAACAGCTCATCCACTGTAGTCACAACCAAATCTCACAGCCAGTAAACCTGAGTATGAACTCCATCCACTAAAATGCCAGTAACAATCAAGACTTAACTACAACAGGAAGGCACACACAACACATGCAAGGGACACCCTTGGAGCACCCAGCTCAGGTCATGAGTGAGACTGAGCCACTGGGCCCCACAGGACACCTACTATATAAGGCTTTCCTGCCAAGACGAAGGGATGTTAACAAATCTATTTAATACACAGAAACAAATACAAGAAGTCAACCAGAATGAAAAGATAAAGAAACATGTCCCTAGTGAAAAAAAAGGCCAGAAAAAAAAAACTAAATGAAATGGAGGTAAACAATCTATTAGATACAGAGTTAAAACAGTGGTTATATTGATGCTCAATGAACTAGAGGAAAAATAGATGAATTCAGTGAGAAAGTCAACAAAAAGACAGAAAACAAGAAAACTGAAATGAAGACTACAATAACTGAAATGAAGACTATATTATAAAGCAGAGTATTTTAAAATAATTTTTTCAATTTGGATTTTTAAAGGATTCTTAGGAACAATAAATAACATTAAAAATATTCATGTTATAGTGATACTAGAAGAAGAGAGAGAGCAAGGGATTGAAAACCTATTTGATGGAATAATAACTGAAAATTTTTCTAACCTGGTGAAAAAAATAGATATACAAGCCAGGAAGTGCAGAGAGTCCCAATCGAGATGGACCCAAAGAGGCCCTCACCAAGACACATCATATTTTAAATGCCAAAGATTAAAGAAAAAAAGAACCTTAAAGGCAGCAAGAGAAGAGCAATTAGTTACCTACAAGGGATCTCCCAAAGTACTGTTAGCTGATTTATCAAAGAAACTCTGCAGGCCAGAAGGGATTAGCATGAAATATTCAAAGTAATGAAAAACAAGGATCTACAATCAAAATTACTCAACAAAACTATCATTTAGAATCAAAGGACAGATAAAAAGCTTCCCAGACAAGAAAAAATAAAGGAGTTCATCACTACCAAATCAGTATTAAAAGTAATATTGAAGGGACTTTTTTAAGAAGAAACAATATGAAGAATAAAATGGCAATAAATACATATATATCAATAATTGTATGTAAATAAATTAAATTTTCTAATCAAAAGACATGAGAAAATAAGACCATACATATACTGCCTACAAGAGACCCACTTCAGATTGAAAGACATGTACAGACTAAAATAAAGGAATGAAAAAGATATTTCATGAAAATAAAAATAAAAATGAAAGCCTAAGTAGCAATACTTATATTAGACAAAATAGATTTTAAAACAAAGTCTATAACAAGAAACAAGAACATTTTATAATGATAAAGGGATCAATTCAGCAAGAGGATATAAACCTTGTAAACATTTATGCACACAATATAAGAACACCTAAATATATAAAACAAATATTGACAGTTATAAAGAGAGAGATTGACAGTAATACTGACATAGTAGGAGATTTTAATACTTTATTGACATCAGTGGATAGATCACAAAATAGAAAGGAAACAGAGGCCTTAAATGACACTTTATACCAGGTGGTTTTAATTGACATTTTTGAACAGTTCACCCCAAAGCAGCAAAATATATGTTCTTTTCAAGTGCACATAAAACATTTTCCAGGATAGACCACATGGTAGGCCATAAAACAAGTCTTAATAAATTTAAAAAAATATTTAAATCATATCAAGCATCTTCTCTGACCTCTACTGTATAAAACTGGAAATTAATTACAAGAAAAAAATTAAAATACACAAAAGCACCTGAGAACTAAATAACATGCTACTAAATAGTGAGTGAGTTAACAATGAGATCAAGGAAGAAACCCAAATATATCTTGAGACAAATGAAAATATAAAACAATTACTCAAAAATTTATGGGATACAGACAAAGCAGTTCTAAGAGGGAAATTCATAGCAATTCAGGTCTACTTTAAGAAACTAAAAAAAAAAAAGAAAATCTTAAACAATATAACCATACACCTAAAGGAACTGGGAAGAGAAGAACAAACAAAGCCCAGAGTGAATAGAAAAAAGGAAATAATAAAGATCAGAGAAAAAATAAATAAAATAGAGGCTAAAAAGATATATAAAAGATATAAAAAACAAAGCTGGTTCTTTGAAAGACAAAATTGATAAACCTTTAGCTAGACTGATCAAGAAAAAAAAGAAATAGGGCCGAAATAGATAAAATCAGAAATTAAAGAGAAGTAACAACCAACATCACAGAAACACAAAGGATTATAAGAAAATACTAAGAATATTTGCATGCCAACAAATTGGAAAACCTGAAAAAATGGATAAACTCCTAAAAATATACAATCTTTCAAGATCAAATTTGGAAGACACAGAATATGTGAACAGAATAATAACTACTAACAAAATCAAGTCAGTAATAAAAAAAACTTAACAAAAGTCCTGAACCAAGTGGCTTCATAGAAAAATTTATTAAACATTTAAAGAATAATTAACACCTATATTTCTCAAACTATTATTAAAAAATTGAAGAGGAGAGAAGGTTCTCAAACTCATTTTATGAGGACAACATTATTCTGATAACAAAACCAGACAAAGACAATAAAAAAAAGTTTAAGCCAATCTTTCTAATGAACATAGATGAAGAGATCCTCAACAAATTTTTAGCAATCTGAATTTAAGAATACATTAAAAAGGTAAAACACCATAATCAAGTGGAATTTATTCTTTGGATGCAAGGTTGGTTCAATATCCACAAATAAATGAATGTGATACATCACATGAACAAAAAAAAAAGGTAAAAATCATGTGTTCATGTTAATGGATGCAGAAAAAAAATTTGGCAATATCCAACATCCATTTATAATAAAAATATTCAAGAAAATGAGATGGAGGAAAGGTAACTAAACATAATAAAGGCCATATATGACAAATGCACAGATAACATTATACTTAGCTGTGAAAAGCTGAAAGCTTTTTCTTTAAGATTGAGAGGACAAGGATGTCTATTTTCACCACTTCTATTCAACATAATATTGGAAGTTCTCACCACAGCAGTCAGGTAAGAAAGAGAAATAAAAGACATTCACATTGGAAAGAAAGAAGTCAAATTGACATTATTTACAAATGATTTTATATAGAGAGAACCCTAAAGATTCCACTAAAATACTACCAGATCTAATAAATGAATTTAATAAAGTAGAAGAATACACAATATTCAGAGATCAGTTGCATTTTTAAACATGAATAATGAATAATAAAGAGAAATTTAAAAAATCTCATTTGCAGTTGCATCAAAAAAAAAAAAACCTAAGACTAAATTTAATCAATAAGGTAAAAGACCTGTACTCAGAAAACCATAAGATACTGAAGAAGACACAAATAACTATACCCTGCTCATGGTTGGGAAGAGCTAATATCATTAAAATGCCCATACTACCCAAAGCAATCTATAGAATCAATGCAATCTCTAGTGAACTATTAATGGTATTTTTCACAAAACTGGAACAAATACTTATAAAATTTATATGAAACCAAACAGACCTTAAATAACCAAACGATCTTAAGAAAGAAGAACAAAGTTGTAGGTATCATGCTCCCTGATATCAAACTAAACTACGTGACTGTACTAATCAAAACAGCATTGTTCTGGCATAAAAACAGACATGAATCAATGGAACAGAGTAGAGAACCCAGGAATAAACCCATGCTTATTTAGTTAATTAATGTATGACAAAGGGGCAAGAATATACAATGGGGTAAAGACAGTTTCTTCAATCAATGTGCTGGGAAAACTGGACAGACACATGCAAAAGAATGAAATCAATCACTTTCTTATAATATATATAAGAAAAAACTCAAAATGGATTAAAGAATTAAATATAACCAAACTCATTAATTTCCTAGAAGAAAACATAGGCCATAAGCTTCTTGAAGTCAGACTGTAATTTTTTTGGTTATGCTTTCTTAGGCAAGAAAAACAAAATTAAAAAACAAATGAGACTACATCAAACTAAAGAGTTTTAGCACAATGAAGGGAACAAATCAACAAAATGAAAAAAAAACAAACTCTGAATGGAAGAAGATACTCACCAATGATACATTTGATAAAGGATTAACAAAATATATAAAGAACTCATACAACTAACACCAAAAACAAAAACAGCAACAACAAAAGCATACAATTCAATTAAAAAAATAGTCAGAGGACCCGAATAGACATTTTCCGAAAGAGGAGATGCAGATGGCCAATAGGCATATGAAAAGATGCTCAACATCACTAATCATAAGGGAAATGCAAATTAAAACCATAGTGAGATATTACCTTATACATGTTAGAATGGCTATCATCAATAAATCAAGAAATGACAAGTGTTGGAGAGGATATGGAAAAAAAGAAACCCTCCTGCACTATTAAAATTATAAATTGATGCAGCCACTATGGGAAACAGAATGGAGATTTTTCAAAATCTTAAGAATAGAACTACCATATGATTCTACCAAGTCCACTTTTGGGTATCTATCCAGAGAACACTTATTCAAAAAGATATATGCACCCCTATGTACTTTGCATTATTTACAGTAGCCAAGATATGGAAGCAACCTTAGTGTTCATCAATAGATAAATGGATAAGGAAGAAATGGTACATATATCAATGGAATATTAGCCATAAAAAAGAAGTCATACCATTTGTGACCACATAGATGGACTTAGGGGGTATTACACTAAATAAATTGGACAAAGAAAGGCTAATACCATATGATTTCACTTATATGTGAAATTTAAAAATATCAAAATAAATAAAGAAGCAAAACAGAAACAAACTCATAGATACATAGAAAAATTGATATTTGCCAGGTGGGAGCAAGTTGGGAGGATGTGTTTAAAAGGCATTAAGAAGTGCAAATTGCCAGTTATATTACAAAGATGTAAAGTACATCACAGGGAATATAGTCAATAATATTGTTATAACTATTTGTGGTACAAAATGGGTACTAGAGTTATTAGAGTGATCACTTCATAAGGTATATAAATGTCTAATACTATTTTATACATCTGGCATTTATATAATAGTGTATATCAACTGTCATTAATAAATAAATTTTTTAAATTAAAAAAAACTTAAAACACAATGTGTTCCTACTTGTAAGGACATAGAGAATATTAAAGGGTTATAGCTTTTTGTTTTGTTTTTAAAAGATGTGTATTGTTTAAATTTAGGACCATTGTTGCAGGAAAAATCAGACTCGCTAGAAACCAAGCACGACTCGCAGTTTTATTATGCCAGTGATCCCAGAAGAGTGAGTCCTCTGAAGATCTGGGCCCCAAGCTCAGGGGTAATCTTACTTTTATAGGGCTTATCTACAAAAAAACAAAGGGTATACATCTGTTATCCAGGCTGAACAATCAAAGGAGATACATCTGTTATCTAGATGGAACAAGTGAAGAGAAGGGTGATTTTCAGTTGATCTTGAGGTCACCCTGCTCTTCAGTCTATGCAGCAATCATGTCTATAGAAGCTGAATAAAGAGTTGTTTACAAGGTTAGCCATTGAGTGGAAAATTTCTCTTCAATGCCTCCTGTTGATGCTCTTTAAATTCTTATAGGGCATCAACCTGTTCATGTTCCTGGCCTTAGGACTGGTATAAGGATGGTCCAGATGTCACATCCATTTGTAACTTTATAGATTCTAGGCATGAGCAAACTTGACAAGGCAATTCAGGACACAGGGACCACATAAGAGAGCTATGAAGAGCATGAGGAGAAGACCTGCAAGAAGTTTCATATTTTGGACCAGGACCCCCATGACTCATTTAATTGATGGCAGATTTTTGAGGGTCTATCTATAAGCCTCTTGGCTGCATCTCTAACTATACCAGATCAAATTAACATAAAAACAATATTCTTCTAAAAGTAAGCTTAACCATCCTTTTTCAGCAGTTAGAAGATCAAGTTTCTTATGGTTTTGTAAGTCTACTCCTGCTAAGGAATCTAATTGCTTGTCATGTGACAATACTTTTGTATATATCTTCTGAGCTGTCAAATAGGTCTTTCGATAAGCTTTGGTAATAAGACAGAGAGGAGATTAGGCTGGCTGTGCCAGTACCTACCCTGCGGCGATGCCAAGACCTATAAGAAGAGGAATAAATCGTTTTGCTCACTTGGTTCTTGTGTGTGTTAGAGGAATGGTTATAGACTGTTTTTTGGGACCACTGCTTATTTCAGGGGCTAGGTAAACCAAGTCCCTGTCCAGTGAGCCCAGAGACAGAGATAAGAATTGCCACAAAAAAAAGAATATACCTGGTGTTCCAAAGCAAAAACTCATCTCAATAGTGAAAAGGTGATCATTCAGCCTTCTGCTATTTTCAGATTCCCAGGTCAAAAGTGTTCTAGCTAGAACTGCTCCCATGAGAGATTGGAGGAGTCCATAAGAATTATCCTGAGATGCTCCAAAGGTTTTATTTTTCCAATATAAAAAATTTCTCTTAGTATTTATAAAGACCCATTCAGTGAAGTTTTCATATGCTGGTAAGAGTAGGCATTCTTTTTGAGAAGGTTCAGAGCAGGATTCCCAAGGAAATTGTCTCAAAGCGGTCCCAGATGATTTATTCTAGCATTAGCCAGCCACTCATGTCTCTGATTATTCAGTAATGCAGTAAGGCATTCTTCTCATGTACAAAGAGAATAAAGTCCTGTGTCAGGTCCAGTAGTTCTAATGCTGGTCAAAAGTTCTAGTTCTAATGTCAGGTCCAGTAGTTCTAACACTGGTCAAAAGTCTCTCTATTTCTCTAAAGGTCTTTACTTGTCTGGAGCCCCATTCCAGGGGGTCTTTACTGGACCCATCTTGTTGCCTTGTACAGTGGCTTGACAATTTCAGAGAAACCTGTTATCCAGATCCAGCAGAATCCGGCAGCCCCTAGGAATTCAGACCTCGTTCTTTGTGTATGACTGAAGTATTGAACAGATGGCCAGTTTTCTTTCATGTCCAAGTGCCCAATGTTCTTCTGAGATAATAAATCCAAGGTATCTGGTCTCCTGTTTGCAGATTTGAGCTTCCCTTCATGACACCTTGTATCCCATGGTAGAGAGTACAGCAAACAAGGCTCTATTACCTCTCAAGCAATCTTCTTGGGTGGGGCTAGCCAGCAACAGGTCATCTACATACCGGAGTAGAGTGTAGTTCAAAGTATCTCTAGGAAAGGCAACAAGATCTGCAGCCAGTGCTTCGCCAAACAGTGTAGGTGAGTTCTTGAAGCCCTGTGGCAGTAGAATCCAAGTCAGTTGTTTCTTTCTCCCAGTGCATGGGTATTCCCACTCAAAGGCAAACAAAGCCTGTTTGGCTGGTGATAACTGGAGGCAGAGAAAGGCATCATTGAGATCGAGGCAGGTGAACCAGCTTGATTGGGTGGGTAAGAGACTCAGGAGGGTGTAAGGGTTCAGGACCACTTGATGGATGGTGACTACTGCATTGTTGATGGCGTGGAGGTCCTGGATGGAGTGGTAGTCATTCCCTCCAGGCTTCTTAACCAGTAAGAGTGGAGTGTTCCAAGATGACTGACACTCAACTAGAATTCTGGTATCAAGCAAACACTGGATGTGGTCCTGAATCCTCAAGCATGTTTCTTGTAACACTTGATACTGCCTTTGTGTGACAGGAGTGGCTCCTTGCCTCAGGTCTACCATGACAGGGGTGTAATTTTGAGCTAGACCTGGAAGCCCCTTTTCTTCCAAGACAGCAAGAAACTCTTCTAGCAGGCTGGTTGGATTTTTTTTTTCTTCAGAAAATAGAGGCGCCATTCATCTTCCCTGGGTAGTCATAGCCATCATTAAAGCAACTTGACTACCCAGGGTGAGACTGATGGGCCTCCTGGGGGCAAAGGTGATCTGTGCTCCAAACTTCATTAATAATTCTCTACCCAAAAGGGGGATGGGGCACTCTGGTAGGTACAGGAACTCGTGATTCACTAGGTGATCCTCTAACCAACATGAGCAGGCTTTGCAGAACGAGTGAGTAGGTTGGTCCCTCGTGGCCCCGATAATAGTTTCTGTTTGGTCTGTGAGGGGAGCCATGGGCATAGTCACCACAAAATGTTCAGCTCTACTGTTTACCATAAAGGTCATTGATTAGCCCCCTACTTCTATTGTGACCATAGGCTTCCAGGGACCCACAATCAGGGAACTTGGTCACCCCTAGTCTGACTCTGCTCCAACTAGGCTGATAAGGTCTTGGACAACTGGCTCAGGCTGATATTTTCCTTCACAGGGTTGAATGCCTCACATAGCCTCTTGTAGAATTCTGTGGGTGACTCATCTGGCTTCTGGAGTATTTCTATCATTTTGGACATGTTTGTCGGCTTTTTGGCCCCAGCTTTCATCCCCCTGAAGTATGGCCTGCTGGTACCTATCAAGAGACTCTCTTCCATTCGTGATATTGAAGTCCTTATTGGGCCTGGAATCAGGCACAGTCCCCAAAGTCCATGCTGTAGGATTTAGTGCACCATTCATTACTCATCCTTGGAACCACCCTTGTGCTTCAGTCAGAATTCGGGGTCATTCTTCGATGTGGAAGAGAGTCAGGTGGAATTGGTGGCAGTCATCCCAGGTAGGCTGATGAGTTTGGAAGATGGACTCGAGCAAGTGAATCATCACCAGGGGTTTCTCTGAATAGGATGGGGTGTGCTGCTTCTAATTGAGGAGGTTGGTTGTGCTTAAAGGCTTAATAGAGGACAGGGTTGCCCAGCTGGAATGTGCCATCTTTGTTAATCTCAAAAGGGCCTCACATCTCTTGAAGAAGCATTTGGAGGGCCACAAGCTATTGGGCTGGCTGTGTAGCTGAGCAAAGACACCATGGACTCAGGCTTGGCAGCCACGCAGGCTGTTGGGGCAGTGAAGGTACCAATGGTGGAGGGCTGTCTGGTCTTGTTTTTTTCCCTGAGTTTCTCAGGCCACAAGTACCTTACTCTGTCCCTGCCTATTTGTGCAGAACCAGGCTTAAGGGGGCACTACAGTAGCTATTTGTAACCATGAGTCTATGTATGGAAACTGGTCTGGATATCCAGGGATCCCTGTCACTACCCAGTACACAGCTCTAACAGTGGGGAGGTCCAGGGTCTCTTCTGAAGGCCATTCTACCTGAAGGAGGACTATTCAAGCTCATAAAGAGTGGAAAGTTTTCCTGGGGTCAGCTTGATCCCATAATTCCCTGGGAAACCTTTCTTAAAATTTTTCTAATAGGAATCTCCACCCATATTGCCCAAGGCAGCTTCCTAATGAAGTAAAAAAATAGACTTTAAAATTTTAAGAAAATAATTTGACAGAGGGTCCCTATGTCAAAAGGACTATTTGGAGACAGACAATTCTTAATCCGAATCAGTAATCAATTGTCCCTCCTCCCTGTGTATCCCATCTTGTGTTGGTGGAGCAAAGACAAACAAAAGTAGGTACCTCCTCCAAAGAAGAGGCCACTCATGTGCTCATCTGGCTGCATCCTGAAGGAGATTAGGTGACCCTTGGCCATAGTGAACTCAGCTTGGTGACATGAGTGGACATTAGCCCAGTGCCTCCCTGGACTGTATGCCATGCATCACAGAATCTCAGACAAGTCCACTCAGACTTCATAGTCTTTAGGGGACCTTATGGGTGCCCAGCTATGGACCCACAAATGTGTACCTGACCAAGTCAGACTGGCTAGGCCACTCTTTCACTCATACATTCACATACCAGAGGTTAAAACATTGCCTCCCTGCTTTTGGAAGGCTCTGACCTTTGTCTCCCTGACCTTGCCCAGGAAGACAAGGTCAAGATCCTCTAACTGAAGACTTTAGGGGGTGATCAAGCTCCTCTTCTGTCTGATGATGGGAACTGACTGGGGTACTGAGCTCCAGGACTTTACCTTATCCTGTGGCTGTTCCTGTTAAGATAGTCCATCCCTCCTTTAAGTCCAGTCAGGGCTTGGATGTATGGAGAGTTGGAGCTCCAGTCTAAAAGAGAACCCTAATACTGTCAGGTGGCATGCCCCCTTGTTTGTCTCAGAGACCCTACAGTCCAGCCTGGTCGAGCCACCAGTTTGGTGACTCAAAGGGCCGGCATGGTTGGAATCTTGCTGGGGCCTCCAGAAATGTTGCAGAAAAATCATACTGGTGAGAAACCAAGCAACACTTGGAGAGTTGGAGAACTCAGATTTATTTATTACACCAGTGATCCCAGAAGAGCTAGCACTCAGAAGATCTGGGCTCCGAGCTCAGGGATAGCCTTACTTTTATAGAGCTTATCTGTGAACAATCAAATGAGAAATATTTGTTATCTAGGCAGAACAAGCAAAGGTGATACATCTGTTTTCTAGAGAGAACAAGCAAAGGAGAAGATGAATGTTCAGTTGATCTCAAGGTCACCCTGCCTTTAGGCCTAGACAGCAAGCATATCTATGGAAACAGAATAAAGAGCTGTTTTACAAGGTTAGCCATTTGAGTGAAAAATTCTTCTTCACCATAACAGTGAAATCTTATGTAACTAAATCTCATCCCATCTAGTCTAACCATTAACTTTACTTGATGCACTCTCTCCTTATATGAGTTTTTGTTTGTTTATTTGTTTGTTTTTTCTGCATAACAAATTACCACTTAAGACAATTTATTATTTCATAGCTTCCATGGGTTGGGAGTCCAGATACTGGTGTATCCTCTGCACAGTGTCTCACCAGGCTGAAATCCAAGGTTTCAGCTGGAGCTGTAGTCTCATCTGGGGCTCTCTTCCAAGGTTACTGGTTATTGACAAAATGCTATTCCTTGAGTTGTAGGACTGAAGTTCCTGTTTTCTTTCTGGCTATCAGCTGTGTGTCACTCTCAGATCCTAGAAGCTACTTGTATAATTGACAGCTTACTTCATAAAAACCAACAGGAGAACCTTCTTCCTGTTGGCTAAGGAGTCTTAAATAACATAATGTAATATATCTGGTCATATTCACAGAATCTTTTCACACTCAAGGAAAGGCAAATGTACAGGTCAGGTCAGAGGGCAAAAATCTTGAGAACCATTTAATAATTCTGCTCACCACACTCCTCACCTCTTTATCTTATTAGATGGTAATTTATACAACGAGAATGATGCTAAGATTGTTCAACCTTCTTTTAGTTATAACAAACCAAGAGTGGACTATGGCAGATGATCCAGTAGATCAACAGCAAATCTCCTGGGAAAAAAAAACTCAGAACATTATTTAAAAAGGCCTACTATAAAATATTCTTTCTGCTCTCTGAAAATTATGCTGTTCTGTTTTCATTTGATCGAATTTTGATATAAATTAGTAGAGGAGATCTCAGTCAAGACACCCATCCAGGAAAGAACACTGCCTCTATTTCAACCTCCATTCACTGCCTTGTATGAGTGTCTTTGTACCAACACAAACCATATGCCCGTATGAAGAGGCCCTGTCACTGCAGAGAGCTCTGAGCTTAAAGCCAGAAGTACCGGTTATGTGATTCATGCTCAGCTACTTCATCTTTCCATAGCACTGATTTCTCATCTGTAAAAAAAAAAATAGTAATGACTTTTCTACCAGCAGGATTATTTTAGCAATCAAATAAGTTAACACATATTAAACAACTCTGTCCAATATATCAGAGGGGTAGACTGAACCAAATGAAATGGACAGTTTTTAGGTCAAAACAGTTGAGTACCAGCAATTTCACATGGCTCAACACAATAATACTGTTTTTTTAAGTCTCTCAGTTCTAAGAAATATTGGTAAACAACTCTTGGAAAAGTTGTCCTGTGGGTCTCTTGTATCATCAGAAGTCATCTAAAGTTTAGGATTGTAACATTTATAACTCAAAAGAAAGTCTTTTCCAGGAAAGAAGAGAAACATTTTGTACTCTCTTTTTAATGATTTTAATGATGACCATACAATCTTAAGTATTAAAAGACTAGTCCCCCAAAATACTGAGTAAACACCATAATAAATAATTAAAATAATGCAATAAACCTTGTTTTTATAATTTTTTTGAAAATTGAGTTGAAATTTTATGCTCATAAATAATGTTAATTTGGTAATATCCTCAGACTTTCTTTAGCTAAGCGCGTGGTTTGTGGGAACAAAACATCTGTTTTCATGTAACTTTGATTAACTTTCAAATTACATCCATCGTTGGTAGGTAACAGCAGGATGGCCTATAGAACTGCTAACCCTGAGCTAAACTAAGGACTTTAACTTCACAGAGAACTTGAGTAGCAGGATAAGACTTCAGCTGTGTCCCCTTAAATCTGGAAATGATCTTAGCGTTTCATTGTAGTAATACCATACTTCTGACTATCCAGAATTCTTAGGGTAAGATATCAACTCTACAACTTTGAACATATTTTTGATCCACTTTCATCTTGTATGTGGTACATTTGTGATTAGATCAGTTTGTCTCTTTGCATTCTTTTGTAGATGTTTAAATTTGCTGAAAATTTACCCTAGGCCAGCCACTGTAATAGGGCAGCTGAGAAAACTCGAAAACTAAGCAATAGAAGAATTTTGAAAATTAAAGACCAATATATAATGACAATATACAAAGTAAAATTTTCTATTAAGTTAAAATAAAAATTAATTTTATTGAAGAATTATAAAAAACATATTCTCCTAATAATTTTTAAAGGTTCTAAACTTTACATAAAATGTAAGCAAACAAGTAGAATCTTCAAAGTAATCCCTGGTTTAAATAAATAAATAAATAAATAAATAAATAAATAAATAAATAAAGGTTTGTTAAAGACACATCTAAGTTCCATGGAAAACCTTTTAAAAATCAGTTATTTGCTCAACTGAGCCTTCAACTGACTCTTCTTATTTTTAAGAAAGAACATTATTAAAATGCCAGAGAGATTAAGATGCTAGTTCCTGGGTGAGAGCATAGGTTGGACTTCATAGTGAAATGTAAATGACAAGACATTCCTCCCGCATCAAGATTACATGAGAAGATACATCACTCCTGACTGTCTGGGGGCATCCTGGATAGGGCTATTGACAGATGTACAAAGTCAGGAGAGACTATAGAGGCCAGAGAAAAGTCACAGTCTGTGTGACCAGTCCAATCACAGTACTCCATAGATGTTAGAAGTGGGGTGCACAGGACAATCAAGGTGCCCCAGACTCTCAAATGAATACCTGCATGTCTTCTATTGGGGAGAACTCAGTCACATGCTCATACATATATTTTTTTTTAATTCCAGACATTTATTGTGGTTTTGTTAATTTCAAATATTATAGAATCTCTACTATGAGATTTAAGGCAAAGAAAAGATATAGGTCCTAGGACTGCAAGCAGTTAACAGCAAGGCTTTAATAGAGATTTAGATGGTGAAATCTACTCTGGCTTCTATCAGGGAGACCTCACCTTAGATGAGACGTCTTTTTTGACAGGACAAAGCTGAGCACTGGGAAATGGAGGAGGGCTCCTGAGATCAGTCTGAGAGTTAATGAAAATGAAACAAAAGAAACAAACAAAACTTAGAAGAGGGCAGGACTCCTGTCAAAGACTGGCTGGAGGAGATCCTACTAGCCCTTCCCCCAGCTGGGATTCTGAGGCAAGACTCCAGTACATGGTTGAAAAGGGCAGTGTCCTGAGGACAGGGTCCTACTCCTTCACTGACTCATGCCAGGGCTTCAGAAGTCAGCTATCTTAACCACCATCTTCAGAATGTTCACCTTCACTTTATTTTGTGGCTCACCTAGACTAAAGGCTGGCTGGCTGTATCTAAAAACATATTTCCATCTGGAGGCAATTTCTGTCACTCAAGAAGGCACATAATATGTGAATTGTCACAAACATTGGACAACCGTCTAGAGAAAACATTATTGAGCTTGACTACAAAGAATATATTCTCTTTAGCATCCAATCTTATAAATTATAAATTATTGTTTTGGAAGTAGTTTGAAAACTGGAAAATAGGGTTTCAGACTAAGTACCTACATTGTTCTACTATTTGGGGGACTGACTATACTTGTATGTGTGTCCTTTTTAGATACAAGGTGGGTAGCATGCTTTTCCTAGTCTAGATGTGTTTAGCAACATATATTTTGTAACTCAATTTGGGTTTTTTTTTGTTTGTTTGTTTTTTATAATCTATTTTTTTCTCTTTGATCAATAATATTGTCTTAGAGCCATGAATATCATCTTACTTGTCCTCCAATGTCCTGATCTCAGCTTTTCTTGAAGAACAAGACATTACAGGAAACAGCTTGCTGAAAACAATTACTGCACTTATTTCTGTGTCTGATTATTTTACTCCCCACCTCACACACACAGGAAGGCTCAGATTCAAATTTGCAACTCAGATAGTGGAATCATATTGAGCTTTGTTTCAATTAATAAGTTAACAGCTCTGGGACTCTACACTCCATTTCTGATTTGCTGGCTGGTTTCTTGTTGAACTCTGTAATAGGAGATGCTGGGGGAGATGGTAAGGCTGGAGGAGTGAAAGGGGACTTGCTCTTTCCTATTTCCTTCTTGTTGGCTCCCTGTCAGCTTGTTGTCTCTGTGACTTCATCCTAGCAACATCCTTAATCCCAGCACTACCAGTTCCTTCCTGTAGTAGCAGCTGAATTCACTTTGCAGTTTCACCATGACTTGAAGAACAAGCTTCCTCCTCAGAGGCCTCAAAGTTTTAATAATCCAACTGTTTCCCTTTTCGCCTGAGACCTGGGGATGGTAGTTGCTTCTAGAACTTATACCTTTGTAATAGTTTTGGCATTTATCTTTTTAGTTACCTAATTAATGACTATATATAGCTATAGATTCTTCACATTAAATTCTCTGTGTTTAAGTCACTGGTGTGGTCTCTGCTTCCTGACTGGACATTGCCTGATACAGACTTTATAGTCTTCAAATCTACATTCTACTTTCTCCTATTCATTTATATTTTTCTCAGGCCCGTTTTAATTTATGCATATATGAGTGTGCTTTATGCATCTTACAAAAGTGAATATAAATATTTTATAAATTACTGTGGCCTCAAAAAATTTTTTAAAAACCCTGTTTAATAAAAATATATTTTGAAAATTTCATTAATCAAGTATGATAAGGAGAAATAACTCAATGGTTTTGTTTAATATAATAATAGTTACCTAATATTCATCTGGCTTTTACCTAATTCCAGGCTCTGGGCTAAGCACTTCATGTAAATTATCTAGTCTACTCCTCACTCATATTCTGTGAGGTGGGTGTTACGATTGTTATTCATTTTCTAGTCTTTCTAAGGAGTCTTAGTAACATCTGATTAAGTAACATCTGATAGTAGATGCAAAACTGATCTGAATTCAAGGTAGCCCATACTCTACACAATTTTGCTTCACCTGGATTCAGATCTCTATTGGTGATAAAGAGTGTGCCCCTTAAGTTCAACATGATACTGATAATTGAAATAAGCAAACCTGAAGATATCGGTGAAAGGGGTCACAGATAATTTGCTGCAGCTATACTCCTTTGCTATCATGTTCCTTTTTTACTATGATAGATAAAATAATTGTTTTAAAATATTTAATAAATAGTAATATATAAAAAACTTATTGCTTAGAAACCTATATGTAGTTCCTTCATTGTATTGTTTTATTCTTCTAATTTTTTTCTTCTGTTTGTACTCTATTAACTACATATTCAGAACTAACTACATAAAATGTCTATAAGCCTGGGTAGACTAACTCACTCAACAGCATTCAGTACAGAGAAGCTCAGCCAAATTTCACCATATAATGGACATGCTGAATGGTCACAAACAGCACCTGCACACTGACCCATTGAAATCCTCTTCTCAAAAAATTTGACCATTGACTTTCAAATACTAAGACAACCTCATTGTATTTTGAAGGCTTGGAGATATGATTGGAACAGCATTTACTTGCTAAATATTCACAGGTATGCAAGAATATTTTAATAAAGTTATACACAAACACTGACATAAGGCCTTGAAATTAAACATATACAAATAAATAAAAATGCAAAGCCTTTCTTGAATAGGATAATTATTTGTACATTCATTATAAAGTTCATTCAAAGGTAAATTTTAACCTTGTTGCTTTATATAATCCTCTGCTGAGCACTTTATATGGGGTATTTCAAACAAATATCACTTGAATGTGTTAGAACCATGGTCTGACAATTGTCTTCCCTGTAAACAATGTTTTATGGTAAAGAAACAATGGGCTCTAAAGAATAGTTATCTTTGTCATAAGAGAGAAGTGTTAATGCAGTGATAATAAGCAGGAAAAGTCTAGAAAATTGATACAACATGTCAAAGAATCTCTTTGGGGATGAAATGAAGGAGGAGGAAAAGGGTTGTCAATGGCTTTTAGTGTTTTGTTGCTGAATAAGTAAAAGTAAATGGAAAATGAGGTTCTTCCAATTTCAAACTGTTACAATATGGTTACTTTCATACCCTACAGAGAATTCCTAAAGGCATGAACCCAGTCACAAATCGGTACACATCAGCATTTTGCATAAAAGGAAAACATCCATATCTGACTCAAGCAACGATGAAATCAATACACAAACATTTCCAGAGAAGTCCTGCAGGTTTTTTATGCATTTACAGCTAGTATATCGTGCAAAAAAAAAATCTTCTGACGGTTTAATAAATTAACTTTAGATCCACAGTCCTTAAACTTCCATGATTTTCTTTATCATCACCTAGAGAGCATCCTGCAGACATTAAGTAGCATTTTTCCCCCTACTGTTTCTATCCTTATTAGATGGTTTATCTCTCTGCTGGTTTTTTTGATGGGTTTGTATATAGGGGTTAAATTCATATTTTATAGTCTTTCTATCATCACCTCCCCCAAAGCTTGCAGAATATCATAAAAAGAGCATTTGACCAACTCCAGAGCCAAAATGCTGTCCTCAGCTATCTGGCTCAGCCTAAACCTCTCTGTCAATAGAATTATACCCATTCACATAATTACATTTGATTTTATTTACCACTGAATGTCTGAACTACTAGCATGAATCAAATTATTAATTCAGACACTCCAAAAGCACACTTGGAAAGAATTTCACAAGTATTATAAATAAAGTTAGCATTTTTAAAACCACAAAATTTTGAATAACATTTAAGTTTTTGTTGGTGAAAAAAAATCTGTTGCCTTAAATGTTATTAAAAAATAGATTTGATGCTTTTAACAAAATGAGAATATTTATATAAAACATTACTGGCACATCACTGAAGACGTTAATATTGGATAAGAAAGAGAAAATATTTTCCTCTTAATAACTTAGCAGCCATGATCACCAGAGAACAAAGAAAACAATCAATCAGCATGGTTTAAGTTAGAATCTTCAGGTTTTAGGTTAGACCCCTCTTGTTATACAGTATCAAATTCTATTGTAATGTCTATCATATTCTGTTTGTATTAAAGATATTCATTCAATTCTCTGATTGTGCCTTAGTTTTCTCACCAATAAAGTGGAAACGATATTGGTTGTTTGAGGACATATGTGAATTAATACTTAAAAACTTGCTTTGATTAATATCTGGCATATAATAAGTTAATATAATTATCTGTTACTATTACTAGTGTCTCATTAGATTTTAAAATCCATAAGCATTTTAAACTATGTCTTATTTATATTGTGATTCTCTGAAATGCCCCTTAACTAATTTGTTAAATTAATTAGTACTCAGAAACTTGCAAAATGTATACGGAATTTTACAATAAATAGCCCAATTTTCTGCTTACTATAAATAATGTCTAAATATATGTAAACATGTACTTTAAAAAATACACATATGTAATATAAGCAAATAGGGACATAAAGTAACTCTGCCAATTACTAGCCTTTCATTCTGTTTTTAAAGTTCAGTTTCCATTGCCATCTCCTCTATTAAAATTTTCTTAACCAGCCTTCATTCATTTTTCACAAGACTAGCATTTTGTATGTTCATTTGCCATGTAATTGATCCCATTCTTTCTAGTTTCATAGTATTTGTGTACATGTATATTTTTTTCTTGAAAGCAAGAACCATAAAATATTTGTATTTGTTTCCTCTAAGACTCTTACTTGAAAGTATTGTTCATAGTAGGTACACAATAAATGTTTGTTGAATGAATGAAAGATTCAGTGAAAGCAGTTTCAAAACCTGGCTGAGCACTTTACTGGTACAAAAAATCATTAGATACTCTTTCTCTCTGCTGTCAATGCTATTGTAATCTTGTGTTTTTGTATTTCTATGAACATGGACTAAGAAGGACTAAGAATAGGAACCAGTGGTTGAAACTGCATGTGTTCCGGTAATCATAGGAGGCATCCATCACTAACTAAGTGCTGCAGAACCATGAACTAGGGGTACAGGGGATGTCCTGAATCTTGAGAATGACTTGGGTAAAAGAAGTGTTACTCCTCTTTGAGGAGTGCTAAATTATTGAAGCATGAATGAGTCTAATCTCTTTGAATGTGTAAGGAGTCTTTGTGACTACAGGCAGGATTGTGTAGGAGGATGGTGGGCTGCAGCAGGCAAGGTGAGGAGAGATGCATGGTTGGACAGGAAAGCAGAATGCTTTTACTCAGAATCTGACTAGGTGGCAGCAAGCCCTGCACAAAACAGAAGAGTGAATGTTTTGTATTTAGCATCATTAGCTTTCCATTTCCTAGCATCTGAGGAAAACTGAAGGTTGACCAGTGCCCTCTTAGAGCTAGCTTTTACTCATGAAAGCATCACTCTGGTACATTATATGAAGAGAAGACTCAAAGTTCATTACAACCAATCTTATGAAGCTTTTGTTTCCAGGGAGTGTTTCCTATACTCTCACAATATAGTGGAAATTGCATCAGACACAGGGATTTTTATCCTTCTCCTGGCATTAACCAGCTCTGTTTCCTTCAGCAAGACATGCAACAATTTGAATGTTCACTTCTGTGGTTGGGGACAATACCCATCTCATAGGTTATAAAAATCAGTTAAATGTATGTAACACCTACCAAAACAAGCAATGAAGATAAGGCAACAATTATTAACATTACTGGTATTTTTATGTTGCAGTTATGTCTTACATTTCCTATATAGTCCAGAGAGAGAGAGAAAAAAATAGGCCTATAATTACTTTTTCTTTTTTTATTTGAAAGTAAGTATTAACTGGTTACTATGTGCCATTTATCTGTTAGGCATTGATAATAGTTCAAGACAGATTTAACCACTATTCTCACAGGTGCTGTTATTGGTTAGAAAACAATTGGTATTAGTTAAGTGTGACAATTCTGAGAAGTAAAAGTTTATGAGCAAAAGCAAGGGTTAGAGAAGGTTGGAGTAAAGTCAGTGAGACCTGAAAATGAGAGAGAGCTGGAAACGTGGAGTTGCTAGGAGCATCGTCTGGATAAAGGAGGGTGAATAGGAAAGTTAGACTTCTATGCTTCATCTGTAAAATGGGGATAAGGACGGTACCCATCACATAGGATTGTGTGAGGATTAAATCCATTTCCTGTTTGCCCTGAGAATACTTGCTAGTGGCACTTGTGGCTGCAGCATTTACCTCGAGATAACTCATGGATTATAGTCCTAACCTTACTCCCAAAGTTTGCCATAAAATAGCTCGCTTTTATTATTATTTTAACATCGCTCTAGTATACTGATAGTCTTTAGAAACAAAGACATCATTCTATTTATAGCTTTTTGTTTTTAGTAGTGGTATTTCCATTTATAAAATATAGTAATTCTCGATTGCTGAAAATGTCAAATCCTAGAAGACATAGCATTCCTACACATGATGTTAAATTAATGCTGGCAGTGAGTATACTTTTTTTTTTTCCTAAATGGAAAAAGGGTTAAATAGTGCTAAGGACACTTTACAGAGTTTTTATGAAGAGTAAATAAATATATGGAAAGCACTTAAAAATAATGCTTAGCACACAGTAAGTGCTATAAATATTAGCTATGATGATGATGGTAATGATAATGGTAATTTTAAGGAATAGATTGTGGGGCTATCGAAGGCATATGTTGCCAAATAACACTCTACAGTAAACTTCGTAAATATTTTGTTGGGAAACTGAGTGTTTCAAGATGAATAAGGCATTTAACAAGGCAAGTTGTGAGAATGGAGAAGTAGGAGGGCTTCATAGGCAAAGTGACATATTCCAGAAGCTTTCCAGGGTTCAACACAGCTGGTCAACACAGTCTAATAGAAATTTTGATGCAATCTGCAGATTTAATTTGAAACTTTCTAGTAGCCACATTTCTAAAAAAGTTAAAAAAGTGAAATTAACTTTAATACTAAATTTTATTTAACACAATATGTCCAAAATGTTAACATTTCAACATGTAATCAATATTAAAATGTTAAAGAGATATTTTACATTATATTTTATACTAAGTCATTCAAATCTGGCATATGCTTTACATTTAGACAAATCACTTTTCAGTGTAGACTACCCTTATTTTAAATGCTAAATGTACCTGTGGTTAATGGCTATCATATTTGACAATGCAAGCCTAGACAGTCATTTATTCTAGCCTAGGAAATTTATACCTCACATACACGGTAAAATTATTAAATTTGCCTTTTAGAAAATTCACCTACTGCAGTTGCTCTATGAAGGATGACCTGGGTATGGATGAAGAAAGCCCAGAAACCAGGAACCCATAGGGAGATCATGGCAGTTGTCCAACAGGAGACTTGGGAGATGGAATACACTTGCAACAATGAGGATAGAGAGAAGAATGGAGTTGAACAACAGTAAGGAAGTGAAATGCGTAGGGTTGGGTGACTGACTACACATGAGGCTGGGGAAGCAGGTAGGGCAAGAAGAAAAGGCACGTTTCTGAAGTCTATGTCTGAGAGCCTAGGTGGTGGTAGCTGCTCAGTCAGGGAATGATAAGGCAATGATGAAGAGCTTTGGTTGGACGTTTGGCTCATTCACCTGTGTTTTTGCCAAATTCAGGTACACAGTAGGTTTTTTACTTTACATTAGAACAATAAACAAAGGCGGTATTTTAAAGAAAAGCAAATCACCACTATAAATCAGCAATCTTTAAAAACACTGTTTGCCACAAAGAATACACCTTAAGCATCGATTCAAAGTTTTAAATACAGGAAGAATACCAGGTTGAAATCTCAGCTCTGCTCTTTACTATGTAAACTTGGACTTCACTTAATTTTTATGTGCCTCAGTTTTTTCAGTTATAACATAGGTTGGTAAATGCTCTGAATGATTCCTTAGCATATATTAAGCATGATTTAAATATTTGTTAAATAAACGTGTTATAGGCAACCTTACAGAATATGTACTTTTAAAATCAGGTGACCTGTATCTTCATTATCTGAAGTGTTTAGATCTTATTTGTGTATCAAATAATAAAATAATTGCTAATCTCTATTTCAAATTAATTCTGAATATTTTCTTTAAAGTGATTAGTCAAAGAGTGTGTTTTTTTAAATTCTATTTTCATCTTCTGAATATAGGCTATTACAACAGCAAAAAGTCTCTAGTAATTGATAAATATTTCTCATTTTTTAAAAAACATCTTAGTAAAAAGCAATGGAAAAAAGTAGCAGATAAAAGCAAAATATATTTTTTTAAAAATATTTTTTCATATATTTTTCTTCTTTCTCTGGAATTTAGAATGTTCTTTTCATCCTTAGTTTTTTTGGAGAATGAAAGCATTAAGAAAAGAAAGTCCTCTATTTGATTTGTATTTTTTTCTGTTTTATTAAATATCCACTACATTTTACATAAAATACCCAAAGATAATTAAGTCAAGAGTTTAAAAAATTATTAGCCATTTCAAGATATTGTTTTTAAATTTCATATTATAATGTTACCTAATATGTGACAGGCTCCATATTAAATAGTCTATGAAAGTGCTGGAATATCATCACACTGAGCAGGTTGGAATGTGGTCAATTCTATTTGGGGCATGTGAGTCAGGGAACAAAAGAACTCACACACTCTTGACAGACATAGGTCTCTTAAAATGAAAGTGCATTTCCTAGGAGAGTAGGTGGGGAGAGGATGGGTATTGCAGGTACACAGAACCTATAACATAGAAGAGAGAAAAACATTGCCTGCCCACAATGAGCTATTGGTTAATTGGGCTGTCGGGGGCAGGTTTGTAAGTAACTAATTACAAGACAATCTTGTCAGTATTTGATAGATGAGAAGGTTCTATATTTTAGAAGAGGTAGGTAAACAGACCTCTTGGAAAAACTAGGAAAGGCTTGACATAGAAAACATTTCATAATGTTCAAGAACTTTAAAACTCTAATGCTTACAGCAAAAATAAGTTCTAAATGAAAAAGTCAGTGCACTTAGTATAGTTACATCAGTTGTCTCTTTGATGTGGCATTATGGATAAATTCCTGCAGAAAACTTTCCTTTGGTTTTCCCATGAATTCTCTGAAGTTAAAGAATGTATGGGCTCTAAGTGAAGGAGTCATTCCACCACCATCACCACCACTATTTATTTTATTTAGGAATTCAGGTGCCTTTTGAGAGACATAAATTTAGACAGTACTTTTATGTCCTTTTTGGAGTCTGAGAGAAGTGCAGGGAGAAAACAAGCAGCAAGCTGTTTCAGAATAAAAACTGAAACCAACACCAAACCAAAGCGGATGACATGGAGCAAGGAAGAATTCCATTTCTATGTTATCTGTGCAAATGGAAGGATGCAGAGAGAGTGAGTAAAGAAAAGAAGGTCCTCTGATTTGACTTTGGTTTATCTTGTAGACCTTAGTCCTCTTGCTTTCAGGTGCTGTTTTAAATTAGATGCATCCATTCAATCTCTGCATGTTCTCATTGCATATTCTCCTAGTCATCAAAAACTGATGGTGACTTAGCTTGCCTAAGAGCACTTCCCTGTTTGGCATGTAATTTTAATGTGGGCATTAAACTACTTTCAGTGCTGCTTTTTCCAGCATAGGTAAACCAGATAACTGACATAAAGTGGGGAGACAGGGTAGTGGTCATAACCTTCATTGGCTTTATAACTACTATTGATATACACTCTCAAAAACACTGGTTGGTACAATCTGTCAGTACATATAAGTAATTTGTTTCTCAAATGGATTTACACCCAGATTTGAAGAGGTTAGTGTAAATAGGTAAATGATTCTTGAATGTAGTTCTATTAGAGAACTCCACAATATTATTATTTATTCACCTTTAAATTAAATGAAGCAAAAATATCAGCAAGTCCATAAGATGAAAAACTAGAAATCTCGGGTTTTCTCTGTGATATTGAGCAAGTCACTGGACCTCAGATGAGTTTGCTGCTTCCTAAATTCACCATTAGTTCTGCCATTATGTAAGTAAAATATCCAGATAACAGATAACAACAGATTGCCAAATTTGTATGCTACAAATCTAGCAAAATTATTGTAAATACAACAAAAAATAATTCAAAAAAATAACAACGGTATCATTTTTGATCTGCTAATTTCGTAACCTAATTTATAAACCCAAACAATTACTACTGGTGACTTTAAGGTTTTTATAGTTATAGTAAAAAAGATAAATAAAATTCTGCTAACTTACTAACAAACTTTTGTATAAACATTCTAGTAGTATCTTATCTACTTTATGATCTATTATTGATGACTTAATCCAATTACAACAAGAAATAGTTGGCTGCTTAAAATGTGCGTTTAAGAACTTAAATCAGGGGCTTGGCACTAAAAATGGGGTATGTGAAGAATCAGGTACTAATATAAGTTTCTAAATATAGAAATTTGTTCACTAATAAGGTCTAGAGCTTGAAAATTAGGCCAGCGTTGTGCTTTACAAGCTAAATAACCACAGTTAAAACTGAAATTGGGAACTTTGGACAAACATTTATGCTGCTGCTTTGAAGTTCAAAAAAGTAATATGAATAACTGCAAACAAATGTCACATTGATTTTTATTTTGGTTAATTACCAAACTTTTAGTGTGCTTTTCTTTTTTATATATACAGTATTTTGACAAGGTAATAGTCTTTGAATAGTTATAGAACTCTCTCTCTCAGTTGATAAGTACAAAAAACTATTTTTTAATTAAACTATACATTTGTTATTTTATAAAGAAAAACAATGTTTTGCAAATATTTAGGGTAATATCTTTTAGTAAACTCTTGCATATAGAGAACAGAAAGATTAGACAAATAGAGAATAAGCTATTTGCTCTTGGGAAAAGAAAGGTATTTATGATTTTATTCTAAGCACATGATTGCTTAGAATGATTGAAAAATATAATAATCAAATAAACTAATGGAGTATAAGATAACCAGACTATGTACCATGCTTAGATACCATGTAATACAGTTATAAATGGAACACAGAATTTTGGATCAGAAATATCTGGATTTAAATCAGAGCTCCGCTACTTTTTTAGTTATTTAATTTTAAGGAAACTTAATTTCTCTGAGTACCAGTTTCTATATCTGTAAAATGGATTAATATTTATAAAATTAATGAGAAAATTTAATAACGTAATTCTATATAAGGGCTTAACAAAATCCTGGCAGATAGAGATGCTCAGTAAAGAGAAGTGCATTTTCTGATTAGAACTCTAATATTAGCCAGTATTAATAAACACCCCCAGTTATAATTTCTTATAATAATACTCAGAAGTCCTGACTTATGTTGTATATTGAAAATACATACATATTTAGGTTTGATCTGTGCCATCTATGTATTTCCCTGAGTCTTTTGCTGAAATGCTTAACCTTTGGGCCTCACTTTACTGTATGAGCTTCTGTCTCAACCTTGCTTCTCTGAGTTTCACAGGATCCTCTTGGGAGAAAACTGAGCTCTTCTGTCCAGTTAATGGTAATTATAGTTTACAAACAAGTCAGCAATGGTGTTGTCAAAAAGATGTTAGCTGCCAAATATTATTTAAAATATACTTTTCATTTGTTAAGAAAAAGCCACATTGTTTTGAAAGTCTTTCCAGGTTTCTTTAAATGAAATCCAGAATATTTTGAATTAGAACCATTCCCTAAAGGTACTGATTACATATTGATCCTTTAGCAAATTATGCAAATTAAGCCAAACTTGAGATTTGTAAAGAAAGCACAATTATTTCTAATAATTTTCTAATAATGTAAAGAATTGCCTAAATGTACCCTTGCTTATTAACCAGATATATGGGTTTAGGCACTTATTTTATTTCAGAACTGCATGTGCACGGTATAAAAAGCACCAGCTACCTTGGATTGATAACAGTCCAAGTCAGAGCAGGGTGCTCTCCATTTAGGAATTTGCTTGCCATTGAGTAAGACAAACTGGAGTGTGGTGACCCTGGAGCATGGGGCAAGGTCCATTTATTTACTCAGGATTCTGCCTGGGGGCTGGACTATTAAATGAGTGATAGGGTGTTTGAGACACACAGTGGAAGATGATAAAGGCTAATTCATTTTATTAATATGTTCATGATTCCATTCGTGCTTTTGTACTTTGTTATTTTAGGTGTTCCTTGTTATGACCCAAAACACATGCATATTTTGATCATCATGTTTTTTTGCAAGGGCAGATCTGAACACCATATGTTTCCACTGAATGAAAGAAATTTCTTCTTATGTGGGATTCATTCTCTCTTATGCTAAATGAGATGGTCTGTTTTTCAGGTCTGCAGGTGTTTATTGCCTTTATTTTTATTTTCTATTCTGGTTTGAAAAACTTTAAAATAAAATTTCTTTGTAGAATGCAAACTTCTTTTTAACTAATCATATTTAAATTTTTTTTTTTTTGCATAATATGGAATTCTGAATCTGGCACCAATTCTAAGTCAGTCACTTTCACAAAACTGGTAAAAGCACTGTTTTTGAGGCTGCCTTTCAGATAGAAGCATGTTTGCAAAGATGTTGTCACATATCTCCATGTGTAATTTTGGATTAATTAAGCTTAAAACTACGTTTTCATTTTCAGCAAAGGACTGAAATTTTGGTTTTGAAATGACTCATTAAAAATGTTGATGATTTAAGGATGCTATTTTCAAAGCTTTACTGGGGGAAATAGTAGTTATTATAACCCTCATTTCATAGATAATAGGGAAAAGTATTATCATTTTTTTAAGTTAAATAAGTTAGTGGAGGCCACAAAAGTGAGCCCTAGTTCGTACTATGGTTGTAACACCTAAGGGTATAACTTTCAATTCTGATTAAGGAGAAAGGCCTAAAATTAATTAGAATAATCCCTAAAATCTTACATGTGAATAAATATTTTAAATCTTTAAATTGTAATTTCTTTTTACATCGAAAACACAATGTATAGTAGTACAATTACATTTGAGAAAGACGATTAAGCCATTTTCCAAAATTCATTTTATTCTTTTGTAGTTTTAAACCAATCCCTTAATATGATTTAATTTTGACATTGGCAATTAAGCTTCCTACATAATGAAAAAGCAGTGGCTGTTTGTGGAAGAGAGAGTAAGTGATACAAGGGGTATTACCTTGGGAAGTTTATTAGTCTAAAAGTCAACATAATAAAAGATTGCAGTCTTAAAGAGAGGTCATGTAAATGTGTTAGTATAGTAGTTAAGTATATAAATGACTTTCCTACTTATATAGACTTCTGCACAGCTCCTACATATATCATGCAAATGTGTATTTACAGGAGAGACCTTTAAGAATATATCATACCTAGGAACTTTGGTTATTCTAAAACATATATTAAATAAATTATTTTTATTCTAAAAATTATATTAGTACTGTCAGAATTAGCCTGTTGTATATTATCTAAACAGAAAGTCTATACTTTTATGAAGAATGGATTTGCTACTCTCATAGGTTTAAAAATCGAGGTCAGAAGAAAAACAAAACAATACTCTACACTAAATTATATAAACAGAAACTTATATGCTCTCAAGCTGAATGACTTTCCCCATTAAGCTTAGTTTGTAGAAGAAATGCCCTATTATATGTTTAAGATGTTATTTTAGAAAAAAAAAACATTTTTCATTTGATCAATATCCATAAAATGCAACATGATATTTTATTTTAAAAATTAAAAAAATATATTTGCCAATCTCAAGATCAGTTACTGGAGCCTATCCAGTCATTCATGAGCTAGTTGTCCCATTTGCAATGTGGCTGGATGACATTCTGTTATCACTTATAAAGTGAGATGGAATATTCAGTTTCTTCTGAGAACTTTTGCTTTTGGTTGTTTTACATATGGGAGTAGAGAGCTGGTTAGAAAAGATAAGGACATGCATTTGTTTAGGTCTATCTGTTAATTTAATCATATTCATTAGGATGATATGATCTGTTATAGATATATGTATGTGTGAAATTGTATAATTTTTACTCAGTCTATTTTATTCTTAAGGAAATCTTGCAAATGTGCAAGATGACACAAAAATGGTTCCATCCTCCTCTTTTCCCTCTCTTCTTTTTATATACCCATAAACGACCCAATTTAGGAGCAAGCAAGCTGAAATTCTGCTTTCTAGTTTTTATTCTTCCATAGAAAAGGAAGTTCACAAAAGCATTAGCATAGACAAACTGCTATAATCAGTAAAGTTTGAAGCTGACACACTTATAGAGTCCTGCTTGCCAAAAATAGGATTTCATTTTTACTGTAATTTTTTCCCCTGAACCAGTTTTGCCAATGCTATAGGAAATGCCAGCTTTGGACATGCAGGACTGGAAAACACAATGCTTCGGTAGGTGGCGCTTCAACACAGCCCACCTGCTGTAGGGCTGACATGGGTACTCTACTTTCTAATACCTGTGGTGAATCAGAGGCTTGGCCCAGTTTGCTAACATCGCCCCTAAATTGTTGTCTCTGGCAATAATTACCTCAAATACAGCTGAAACTTCTAGGTTGTCAGGACCGTTAGTGTATATCCTTGGAAATTATTTTCACACACACACACACACACACACTCACATGCACATTCACACACACATACACACACACCTATATTAGCTCTACTTTAAAAAAATAATTTAAAAAACAGGAAACTGATCTTAAAATTTCAATAGTATTTCAGTAATTTCAGCTTCCTATTTATTTTTTGTTTGGGTTATTAGTTTATACCACATTTGCACATATGCAAACCATTATTTTTTCCTTAAAAACAATTTTGCAATATTTTTGCAGCATTTATTCTTTGTAAAAAATAAAAATTTTCTTTTTTTAAAAATAATTTTACTATTTAAATAAGTGAAAAAATATATGAAAATCCCAACAGTAATTTGGTAAGAGAAAACTGTAGTAAGGCTCCCTAACATGCCTACAGATTGACATAAACCAGGATGATTAAGTGGATGACAAACCACGTGTCATTGATGAACAGGAATAGAGACTCCGGGAGTGAAATGTGCTAGAAGGAGGCTCACTGTAAAAAGACCTAAAGATATCTGCAAACTATATTCCAAGAGAAGATGGGGAAAGAGAACAGAATAATTCAGCAATAACTAGTTAGTCATCTCTAGAAAGATGAAAAACTGACTATTCATTTTTTGCCCCGATTTGTTGCCCACCATTCAGAGTTCAGAATATTAGTACCAGTATTTTATGTTGTTATGTAATATGCTAATGTTTTCTTGAAATCTTCCAAATATGCCTTAGATTTTCCATTTGAAAATATGGTATTTTTAGGAAAATACCTCTGCTTCTTTTTTATAAACTCTTCGCTTTTCAAATCTGCTGCTTTCATATAAATTGAATTGAAATATACATTTTGAGACATTAGACAAAAGAGCAAGTGAATTAAAATAATTTGCACAACTGTTATTTAATATGTTATTTTGATATAAAAACTGAGTTTATATATAAAGTAATGACATTTATAATTGATGTGAAACAAACTAAATTAATAAAATAAAATGAAATGAAAGCTTTTGTTCTAGATCATCTGATGGTCTTTCTAAAGTTATAGAAATGTTGAATAATTAATAAAAATGCATTTTGGGTTCTATTATATTTTTAAAAAATTATCAAAGAATATAACATAATAACATAATAAAGCAAAGTAAAACAAAGTGTTTTAAAATAATCAGTGATTTAAATACTGAACATGATTTCTTTTTTCTCTTTGGTAAGGACAATAGAAAAAAATCAGCATCAGCTGTCTCTTTTCTTTTTTCCTCCATATTTCTTGATTCAATTATTACTAATTTAAAATAAACTTAATTTTGAAGATTATTCGTCAAAACTACAGTTTGTATCACTACTATGATGTATGTTTTATATTCTTTTTCTAAGAAACATCTTTCTTATGAGTTTGTCCATTTGACTTTAGTATTCATCCTCTATTTCTGTATACTTTTAACATAATTCACAGAAGCAGAAGCAAAAGAAAAGCTCTCTAAAACTTCACATCTTTGTTATTAGAATATATTGACATCTCTTGCTTCGTTGACTTTTTATTACAGTCCTGAGGTTAAAAAAAAAAAAATTGCCAGTGTCAGCTCAGCTCTTTGCTATGGTTCCAAGTGAAGATCTCTGGCATTTCCTCTTTACTTTCAGCTTCGTGGTTTTGATTTTTTCCCCCTCACTCCATCTTATTTTCAATAGAAGTAGCTTAACAACAAACTTGAAGGATTTAGTATTTTTTTTCCTTTTTCAAAGGTTTCATGTCACAAAATTCAAACATAAAGAATAGACTTGCATCCGGTCCCCTTCTCTATGCTGCTTCTATTTCGGCCCTGGCATCTGTCAGAGAGGAACGCTCCAATCTGGGCTCCCTGCTGAGCTGAGATGTGGTTGCCTCCCCCAATCCAGGGCCACACCGCTCCGGAGCCGAAACATGAGACCATCTGATGCGAGTCTGGCCTAATGAAAGTCCAGCATGGGGCTAAATGAGTTTCCACCACTGCTGGGTGAGGGGCTAATGATAAAACAGCTCCCTGGGCGCACTGCTGCTGTTGGTATCTTTGTCAGGGCATATGGCAGTTGGCTGAGTGCCTTACTTGTGCAATTTCCTATCTGATATATCCTGAGAAAGTGTGATGTATTCTTGTTTTCTTCTTCCATTCTCCTTCTCTCTTTGGCCCGTTTCTTCCTTCCTCTTCTGTACTCTCATGGTTTTTCTGCGTGATTGTTGGTTATATTTTCTTTTGGAAGTATATTGTGAAAATGTTATTATTATTGAATGTGGGTGGACAAGCAGAAAAATGGAAGAGAGAATAATATTGACTGTTAAATCCAGTGGGTGGTTCTGTTTCCTTTGGAGCATTTTTGCTAACGGCATAAATTTTACAGAATCAGAACAATCAGTTTGAAACTTGTTGAATGCAATGATGCTAATTGAAAACTTTAACATTTATGGCATGTCCTTCTTCCAGCCACTCTCCATCTCCCTTTCTTTACACCTCACCACTTCATGCATGCTTTTTAGGATTTTATAAAATATGATAAATATGTGAATTCAAATTTTTTATTTCAAAATTTTAAGTAAATTTAATGTTAGGCTATAATCAAATATTAGACAAAGCAACAGTTAAACTTAAGAATAAACAAGTTTATTCACTATCCTTATTTGCAAAACATCTGAAGAAGAGGACAATTTTGGAAGATGCTAATTTGTGGGTGCTTTGAACAGACAAGTTTTGGATCATTGGAGATGTTTTATTTGACAGATGTAGATTCCCATCTCAATTTGAATTGCTATGTGAAAATGCCTACCATAAAAGTTAAAGCAAACTTCCAGAAATTTTTTCTAGAAAAAATTTTTAAAACTATTTTCTACTCTTTTAACATTTCTAAGCTCATTAAATATAAATAAATGCTTTAATGAGAATTCTTATATTTTAATATTGTCTACATATAATTGTATCTGAATTTAATTTGTTCAAATCTGCCACTTGTTCTTAGATCCTTTCTTAATGCCATTATTAAATTACATGGAGGCTTAAATTAATATATTAATATATTTTATCCTTTACATAAGAAAGCCACATATCTAAGAACAATAAGGTTAATCAGGAGATCCTAAAACTTATATATATATTTTTATATTTAAAGTCCAGTTTTTGCTTCTCTTCGCTAAGGCATCTCATTTTATTTTCTGATCACTCAACTTACATTTCTGTCAGAAAACTCTAGGACTTAAAACACAATGTGAAATGTGCATAGCTACAAGGAATAGCCCATCCTAATCTAAATATAAGTAAAGCTTTCATAAACTTTTGAGAAATTCTAAATGAAATCTTTTAAGAATCACATGTTTCTTACTGAATGAACCCGTGTGCATTGCGACGTTCCACATGGGCTCCATCCAGGTGAACCCCCATGCAAGCCACAGTCAGTGATATTAATTAAATGAGATGTTTTCTTGTAAATTGCATGGTGCAGAAATACCATCACGTTCCACATGCCGTATGCCCCATTTTAATTTATTCCCATGACAAAAACTCCATTAATATAATTTTGGAACAAAGTGAAAATGATAGGAATTTTCTGTGTCACTGAAAAACTAATCCTGCTTTCTTCTTAAGGAAATATTGCTTTAAAAACTCAAGAATATTCAGTGTCTGATTTATAAAATTTCTTTTGGCGCAAACATTGTTCACAAAGTATTTTCAAATCTGCAGGATTGAAATAAATTATAATATTTTTCTTATATTTTTATACATTGATTTATAGGTTGCCCAGAATTTTTTAGAAAGCTTTATTATTTTTTTCTGTTTTTCCTTAGTAAATTTATTAAACTTTTTAAAATATATACTTATCCTTTTTGAGGCCTGCCATGAGCCAAAGAGAACTACATCTCTCATTTGGCAGTTATAATTACACATATAATTCCTTATCTTCCTTATAAATGTGAGATAATGTGGAATAATAAAAAGAATAAATGTCTAGCAACTTGATTATCATCACAATTCTGTCACCAAATAGGAACATGGCCCCTTTTATTAAAAATTATAATAGCTTTAAATTTACTCAGTCTATTGTGTGCCAGACATGTTTTTCCTTGCATGATCTCATTTAATTATAACAGACACCCTTCAAGGTGTGTATCACCATCCCCATTTTAAATAGTCATTGAGATTTAGAGAATTTTAGATATACCTATGCAGTGTCACATATAGTAAGAAAGATAGTAGAGTGTCAAAACTTCACAGTTCAAATCTTGAAATATTCAAAATGTATTCTCATTCCACCTTCAAATATGTTTAATCTCTCCAAACCACAATTTTGGACCAGAAAAGTATGTTTGGACTAGAAAGTTTCTGGTTTTCATCTCAACTGAAATTCTGATCCTGCTGTAATTTTCAATTACTACTTGTCAGCATAATGAAGTGAGTGATGCTGTCAATGTGTAGGAAAGTTCTAAGTCCCATGATCGACCCAGGCAGCCTTACAAAGAAAGTGTAACGGTGGGGTTGACAATCAACCACCAATTAACTGACACCCTGATAATGTAATTATTAAATACATTGAGGATACTCAAGATCTTTTTAGCTACTGATGCTTTTTAAGTTAGTCACCATTTAATAAATTAGTCTTTCTGGGGATGGGGCAGAAGAAGAGAGAGAGGAAGAAAAGGAGAGGAAGGGGGAGAGAGAAAATTCCAGCTTTTTCTAATTATGCTAGCTTTTCTTGATTTGACCATCTACCTACAAAATATTAGCTTAACAAATTAAAAACTTGTAACAAATTAAAGAACTGCTATTTTATCATTACAAATTAAATCAATAGATTTTAAAGGAGACATGGACTTTCTTAGGGGGAGGGTTAAGTGGGTAAAGAGGATCAAATATATGGTAGGTGAAGGAAACTGTATTTTGGCTGGTAAACACCAATAGAATATACAGGTGTCAAATTATAACGTACACCTGAAAATTATATAATTGTATTAACCAATGTTACCTCAATAAACTTAATTAAAAATTTTTAAAACATCTGTTTTTATGTCCCCCTACTAACCACCTAGTTTCTTAAAACATCTTTTTGTAAAACTGCTAGGCAAAAATTACAAGGGTTGTAGTTAACCTTCTTCCCTCATATCAAATTACTTCCTGATAGCTTATGAAGATAATCACCCTACTAGATTCATGAGGTGTCTTTAGTGTGTTTTTGTTACCAACATGGAGAGTTAGCATATTGATTTATATTCTCTAAAACTGGAGGAAAAAAAACAATCCAATAAGTTCATAGCTGTCTATATCTTTAATTAATTTCATATGTGTAAATATATATACAATATATACATATACATTAGGCATATGCATATGTATGTGTATATGTGTGTATATATATGTGTATATGTTTATATATATATACAGAGAGTGAAAGAGGGAGAGAGAAAAGCCAAGTCTTACGTGATATGAATTAATTTGGGTGCAAAATTACCTGATGCAAAAATACTTTTTAGTCTTTTTTTTACTTGGGGTCATCATTCAGACTCTTCTAATGTGCTTAATAACGGGATGTTGCCCCAGATCTCTTCAAAGGTGTTTTGTAATATACAGTGTATGCTCTGCATTACCCTTTTAAAAAGCATGAAAAATAAATCAGAATTCCAAAACACATCCAGCACCAAGGATATCAGATAAAGAAATGTAGATTTGGGTTTATAAAGCCTTAAAAACACTGAGTGATACATAACACAATGTAAGTGTTTAATAAAATAAATTTATAAATAGCTTGGCAAATTCTTTATATAAGAATACCATATATCTAACATGTATTATATATTAATAATTATAAATAATAATATAATATATAAAATATATAACTTAAGAGTTAAGATTAATTTCATCTTTGAGCTCAGAACCTGAAGAGACAATTTTAATCTGAAGAAATCTTATATACTATAATATTTATTACATAAGTAATAAATAAAATAGATCACATACATATAGTTGAATTTCTAAGAAAATAATTTCTGGGTATTGATATCTGGTAGATTGTGCCTACAGTAGATTTTATAGTTTTTACCTGGTTTCTTCATTTAGAGAGGAAATATTTTAGGTTTTGAAACCACAGCTTCAAGAAATTAAGACATGTTAACCAAGAAAATGTGTAATTTTCATTATATGTATATGTGCACACATATATGTGTGTGTATGTGTGTGTGTGTGTGTGTGTGTGTGTATTCTATTTAAGGTAAAAACTTTTCTGTTATTTACTATTGAGTTCACAGAAATTCTTCTGAAAATCTTTTAAATTCCTTTTCACACATACTATGATTCCTTACTTTAAAAATTCCACAAATTAGTTTATGTATGGGATACCACATTTTGCTTTCAGCCAAGAATTTTAAGACTCTACAAACATTAACAGTTCTCATAAGCCTAATAACAGCCATCACGTCACTCTGGAGCATGAAAATATTATACCTGCTCTTCGTCAGTTGAGTGATTGAATTATTTACGCTTATTAATTGGTGATAGTTCAGGGTATAAAAACTAAGACTTCATAACATTCCATTTGGAAATTCATCAGGTAACCTCTTTGTAGTCAAAATATTAGACTCATTCTATGCATTAAGCTTTATAGTCACAAGTGGAATATAAACGTGTTTTAGGAGGACTATAATCACAGCCCATGTGAGCAGTAGTGAAATCTCTTTCAAAACTGGGTTAATATGGCCACATTACACCTCCACCAATCAAGTTCGCAACTTCAGCATAGCTCCCAGAGGAGTAGTGAATGAACTTTGCCATTCAAAATCATGAATGAGGCCTCTCTGTGGCAAGATGCGGGTATAACCACAAAAGCTCCAACACTAATCTGAGGTAATTAATGTTTATACAGTGTTTTACAGTTATCAGTTCATGTATAAAATGGCCTTACAAGCTAGGTATTATAGCCCCATTTCACAGCTGTGAAAACTAAAAACGACATTTGTTCAATGACACCTGAAAAAGTGGCATAATCTTGGTTCCTAGCCCTTTCGATGCTGATATTTGTTTTAAACTGAGGTCAAGTGCTAAGTATTAGGGAATGGCTTCCAGAATTTAATGATGATGAAACTAGACACATAATATGGCAAAATATAAGTTTTAAGAATTCAAGTTCTTTCTTGTCCCTACAGAGTTTCCTTGTTTAATGCATTCTCTCTAGTGGAGGGAACAGATAGTCAGCTCTGTTTATCTCATTTTTCTTCTATTTGTATTATTGTCGCCATTCATTCTTCTACATTTTTTGACAAGTTAACCTCGTTCTTGGCATTTTTGCAAGAAAAAGGAAATAATAATTTTAAAAGTAATATATAAATCCAAAAAGATATGAATGGCAAACACTAAAATATAGGTATTTTTCTATTTAAATTGTTAGTTTATTTTATAAATCATGTTGGAATAGCTAACTTGATTTCCCAGTTTTAAAACACTGATTTTATTTTTTTCTGATACATTCTTTCAAGTTTCTAGGACTGACTGAGCTCATATATGACACAATCTGGATCATACTATGAAGCAAACTTCCAAATTAATTGTTTTGGAGGTCAGAGATATAGAAATACCATATATATATAACCTTGGACTTTGTAATAGAACACATTCTCTCATGCTCTTTTGTCTAAACTATTTGACAAGTTTTGTCCAAATACTCAAGTGGCAAAGTGGTCCAGGTCCTCCATGACTCCAGGCCATGGACAGCTCCTGATTCAAAACCATTAAACTTTAGATCTTTGACTATGCTTAGAAGATTGCTTCTTGTTATATTAATTTAAATGAATTAGGATTTACTTCTGAGCAGTACTGAATGTGATCCCCGTTTCTTTAGGATAAGCAACCCCAAAACAAGAAATACTGAAGGCTGTTATTAAGAATTTGAGAACTATCTTGTATTAGAAGTTGAGTTATAATGGGATGAATGTTTCAAACTATTTTAAGTTAATTTTACATTGTTTTACACACATATATACAGACACACACACACACAAAATTTAAGTCTAAAGTTATCTGTACGGTACAGTTCTACAACTCAGATTTTTTTCATCTGATAATATTTTACTTATATTTTATATACATTCACATTTTAACAGAGAGGCTAATTTTGTATGATTCATGACTTTATTTTAATAAAAATATGTTATAGGAGAATATCTTTAAAAGAAATAAAAAATTCAAGATTTTATTATAGAAAGATCTTATAATGGAAATAACTGTGCCATGATGAGATATTTATTCTGTAAAGTATATTAGTCTTACAATATTGTTTTAATAATTAATGTTTGCAACATTTCAATACCTGCCCAGTTAAACAAATGTTTAGCATGGACTTTGTGTATTATTATATGCACCCTTCGTAGAATCAACCATATTTGTGACACATCGATTATGCTTATCTATGGCTTCATTTCTGGTTTATCTTTGGCTCCATTCTTGCTTGAAAATTTACTCAAACATGTAAGAAGAGCTATTATTTGGGGCAACTTTCTATGTATCAGGCATCGTAGTAAGTTCAGTACATACATACGTACATCAATTCTCACAACTCAAAGAAATGAGAATTACTATGACTGTTTTAGAGAGGTTGGCATACAGAGAGATTAACTCATGGTCATGTTTAGAAAGTGGTAGGTCCAGTTTGATATCAACTCAGACTGACATTAAAGCCTGTGCTTTTAACCACTGCATTATTCTTAAGTCAATTCATCTCTGTAAAATTTAATTCTGAAGAGAACAGAGAAGGGGTTGATTTGAGGAAATAATGGTTATATCTGTGTTTTAAAATAAATTATTTAACCTATTAAATTTCTAATTCAGTCTCTTAAAATGGAAACAATCTCAAAACGAGTGGCAAGCTCTAAAAACCATTTAGGAAAATGTGCCTGAAATTTATTAAATCAATAATTCTCAAACTTAAAAATCCAATCACTTATTCAACAAATATATATTTATTCAAAAAATACCTAACTAAGGCTCTGATATAAGCACATGTTAAACATACGTAACAAAAACTGATGAAAACTTGGCTTCCAAAAATCTTGCATTCTGGAATGGGACTGATATAAACAAGTAACACAAACATTGTTAAAATAATTTCAAATTGTGAGTAGTTCTGTGAAAAAATATAGAGAGTGATATGATACAGAACAATTTGTACAAAGGCTGTTTTGATGCAGATAAGAATAAGCTTCCATCACCAGGAATTGTGAAGGTAAATAACCCTAAATAGAGATATAAGTTTTACATTTTATATTTATATCTGTGCAAATTTGGCACACTATATTTACTTCCACGGGAAAATTATGTTTTAAATTACTATGAAAATTACTGAAATTTCTTCTCAAATATTGCAATAAAATTTATAACTGAGGAAGCTGAGTATTGCTTATCTTGTGGCTTCAAGTACTCCTTATTTTATCAAAGGGAAAAGCATTTGAGATGGGATTAATGAGTATCTAGTTATTGGGAGGAGTATACCCTCCATTCTTCCATGAAGACATTTCTAAATGAGACAAAAGATTTTAATAGAATGTGAATAGGTTTAATAATTTTCTTATAAAATGTTCACAATCAAAGTTAATCAATTCTTATATATAACATACTGTATTTCAAAGCAGTAGAGGCATACCTATGAGATTCTATCTTCTTAAAATGTATGTGTGTGTTCATGTGTTTATGTGTTTGTGTGTTTGTCTGTTGGCCTTTAAAATTTGGCAGAAAATAAGCAATGTTTAAAATATAAAATATAAGTGCATATAAGACACTGAGTAGTGATTTTCATCTCCATTTTGGTATAAACATTTAAATGTTTTTCATACTTAAATGGCTCATATGATAATGAGTTTATTATAAATGGAAAGTTGGCATCTATGTCATTTAAATAAAGAAAAATTTAAAAATAAAATAATTGTGGATCTGGAAACTTTTTTTTTTCATCATTAAATTCCTTAGCTTGGGTATGTGAATTAATTTTTAGAGTTTTAACACATTTTTTAAGTATTAATTTGGGGCTATTGTCTATTTTCTTCCAAGAAAAGCTGCATGGGCATTTGCCTCTTTACCAGATCATCACTGTTGATTCCATTTAGACTCTTACTGTGATTACTTGCAGCTGGGGTCCATTTGCAACATTTTTATATCATGTACAAGATTAGAGCAAACAAACTACTTTGTCTACAATATTCTCCAATTACATTAACTTTATCCACTGATGTCTTCATTTCCTTCCTTTTCAATTTAGCTGTGTAATGTGAAAATTAGCCCTATTTTTATGCTTATTATGATGTTTTTAATCCTTTCTTTCTTCTCACATATTCTTACTTGCATAAGAGGACTTCACAAACAAAATCTCACAATAAGAATCCCACAATAAGATCTACAGTTAGCTTTCCAAGCTTTGAGTTGGAAGGGATATGTTCTTAACATCTATTAAGAAAACATGTAACTATCATTTTTCTCATCTAAACTTGTAATCTTTCCAAGTCTCACAACAAAATCACAGTATCTTGATCTAACAAGATGGAGAAAGTTATAAAAGGAATCATAGAATTAAGAATAGCAAACTCTGACTGAAGTAATAGAAAATGCAAATATTAAAACAAGACAGGAGAGACATAAAAAGAAAGAATAAGTAAAAGACTGTTAAAAGGAGAATAAAGAAAACAAAAAATGACATTACATATTCTGTCAAATCATAGAGAATCAAGGTGGTACAGGCTATCACCTGAACAGTGAGTGGTACATGATACAGTAAGAGAACTTTCTGAAATATAGTGCTTCTTTGGGTAAAGAAATACTAAATATCACATTAGATGAATTAATGGTAAAAATAAGTAATTGAAATGAGACTCATATTTTCAGTTTTAAGAAATAAATATTAAGTATACGTATGTGTTAAGATACTTAGTGTATGATGACCATAGTTAACACTGTGGTATGATGTACATGGAAGTTGTTAACAGAGTAGATCCTAAGAGTTCTCATTACAAAAAAAAACAAACAAACAAACAAACAAAAAGAAAAACAAAAAAAAACATTTTCTTTTTCTTTTATATTTATATGAAATAGATGTTAACTAAACTTATTGTAATTATTTCACAATGCATATAAGTCAAATGGTCATGTAGTACACCTTAAATTTATACAGTGCTGTATGTCAATTATATCTTAATAAAACTGAAAAAAATAGCCTACAATAAGGAATTTATGTGCTCAAGAAAAAAATATTTTTGTAATTAGAAAAAGATACTTAGGGTAACTCCCTTTACCATTCATATACACATATGTGTGTTGTGGGGCAGAAGTGTAAATACTGTTCAGTCAGAGTTTAAATATTCTTGCTGTTCTTGCAAAAGTTACCTCTCACATGACTTCCTGGGCTTGAGTTTACAACAATATTTTAAAAGAAGATTATTATATTATAATTAGAAGAACTATATAAATATGCCAATTGTATGCAAATGTTATAGAATTATTTGTAATAAATCTTTTAAAAATTGTATAATATTTATATATTTTTCTGATTTGAAAATGTAGTGGAAGTCATGCTGAGCTTATTTCCAGAAGACTTAGAGTCAGACTAAACTCTCTCATGCATTTGGTGTCTCACCTTGACAAACCACTCTCAGATTTGAGCCTCACTGTTCATATAAAAGTCAGCTTTACTTTAATGTCCTACTGTATAGCTAAGGATCTATGACTACTCACATATATAATAAAAATCAGGCATTTATATTCAGATATGAGTGACTTCAGTGCCAATATTTTTGTGTTTTAATAATTACACATCTCAATTAAAATGATATGACTCCAATATTTGTGTTTGCCTAAAAACTGGGAAGATGTTTTTTTTTTTATTCTCAGCATGGTATTGATAGAATTGGATAGACAATTTTAAAATAAATTTTAAAATAAACAATTTAAAAAGTTTTTATACTCTATCTCTCTGGTTGCTTCCCCTGCTTAACTGTGGCTAATACATTGAAGAGAACTGGGCAATGGGTTCCATGGAACTTGGATTTAAATCAAACACTGTAGTCTTAGTAAAAAGCTTCATCTTCCTGATATTCACTTTTATTTGACTGTTTCACTGGTTGCTAAAAGGAACTAAGGCAATAACATATATAAAGATGCTTGGTAGGTATGCAAATCTTGGCAAAGTTTCTACTATTTATATAAAATAATCAGAATGCATACAAATATGCGAGCTTAAAATGATCCTCTGGTCTTTACAGTCATCTGAAAGCATCAATTATATACTCTGCCTGCAAATAACTGTATTATATTTGTAAAAGTAAATCAAATTACTATTCTTGCTGTAGTTATTGATTCTCACCATTAGTATTATAGTAGAAAGAGGAAGCCCTGTGATAAAGAAAGAGCTCTAGAGTTTGGGTTCTAGAGCCTGAGTTCTATACTAGATCTACCCAATAACATAGTATGAAGGTTCAGATCAGGAATCAATTACTTCTCTACAAAGCATAGAATTTCAATTATATTTCAGAAGTTGGATTTTTCTCTAATAACACAATTGTGTTATTTCTAATAACACAATTGTAAGCAAAATAAAATATGGTTATTTTAAAGTATTATATATTTTTTATTAAATTTATACTCCTCTTTATCATTTTATTTTGCTTTGTTTTTCATTGGATTCTAAATTCCTGGGTTTTATATTAGAGGTTTTATAAATAATAACTATAAAGAAATATAAATCACCACAATCTTTAGATTTTAATTTTCTCTATAATTTATAAAGTATCTCTAATAAGTCTTATGTTATAAATATGGAGAAATTTGTAACATGTTTGATATTATTAAAAAGTAAATATTTTTAAAATGAGAATATATAAGTTGTAAGAAAAGAAAAATATCAAAGAAGAACCTACTCTATGGGAGTTTAATAGCTCATACATGAAACTAATTCTCTGACTTTCTTGTTAAGGTAACATTTATTTATCTTTCTTTATCTGTGGAGGGATAAAAATATATTAGCTTTAAGATCCTGTAAGAATTTGCCCAAGTTTTAGCTTCCCGACACGTCTAAAACCAGTTGTGACATTTTTTATAGTATCTTTTCCAAAGCTTTCAAATGATGATTGATCCTTCTGTAAATTTTTTAATGAGCCCTGGCACACTGATATTATAAAGTAAAATAATAGTAATTACAGTTTCACAATAACACTGCCTTTGATTTCATTTAGAATTTTATTATATACACTCAGACACACAATCCATATTTAATACTCAAGATCAATAATAGAACCATTGCCAATTTCTTTACTAACTCCACCTAGCTTCAGGTTTTTTTCTTGCTTGGATCATCAACTTGTTTAATCCACAATCAAACATTTTGATTTCTACTTAAACTTATCATTTATTACCCTGTGAATGTAGTTGTGAAATTTTACTTTGGATTTTTTTTTTGTATTGTATTGTATAGATAGTACCATGGCTTGCAATTCACTAGTGAATATGGTTATTGTGTAAATCTTCAAAGCCTCAGTTTTACCCTTAGCTTCAATTCTCTTCAACACAATCTAAACAAGACAACATAAATCACACAAATGAAAAAAGCATTGGATGTAGACCTTAGGATCACGGAATCCAGTTCCAGATATATGGGAAGCTACCTGGGAAACCCTGGAGCTTTTATTTAATTCTCTATAAATTCATAATGTAAGGGTAAGGTAATCTCTAAAGTAACTTCTATGCTACAGTTTTTGATTCCATAATTCCTGTTGACATGTTTGATCTCTGTCTCTTGTAATTTCTCAATTTATATTCCTTTCCTAGAAAATGTAACTATTCCCACATTATATTTTTTATCTACAATACCAAATGTTCTATTTCTGAATTTCACCAGTTATTGTTCTTTCAACAATAACTATTCCTGGTTTTCATCACAATAATCATTTCAATTAAATATACTGCTATAAGTATATTCCTTATGCATACATTCTCTTTTTATTTTCTTTAACATTATCCAAGTCTTCTTTTTAAAAATTAGCTTTAAATGAATGATTGCCTCAAAATCTCTATCGCAATTTCTTTCTTTTTCTAATAAAGTAAGCATTTAATAAATGTTGAGTAAAGTTGATGAGTAAATTACTTTTAAACATTAATATTTAAGGAATTATAGCTAATAGCATATATTGTTTCTTATTTTTAAATGTTCTAGTTCTTAGACATTTTGTTTGAAAATTCCACCATAAAGATGAAACATACTAAGGATAACATAAAGTTTTTCTGATTAATTAGATAATTTGAGCAATAATTTATACTGAACTCTGAAATTAGAATTAAGAGCTTACTTGTAAAAAGAATGCTTTTTATCAGAGAGATATTAGTGCCATCATAAAAACAGAAAACAAAAAAAAATTACAAATAAATATTTTTAAAGGATCTGAGAGAAATCACATTTTCAATTAGAAAAATCATTGGGTTACCCCACAATTTAGAGAATTAAGAGGTATATAAGAGAAAAAAAATAAAGGAAAGAAATAGAGCCAGTGAGTCAAGATGTGAATACTTGAACCACAATATGAATGAGTAATTTCTATCAAAAACACTGAAAACTCTTTGAAAGGAGAACTGTAACTTATTCATATTTGTGTCTCAAATAATGAGCCCCATGCTTGGCATATAGTTGCTTTTAAATAAATAAGATAAATTTAGAGGAAAAAGGATTCCAAAGTTTGGTATCACATACATAATTTGCACTTGATTTTGCAGTATTTGTTTAGTTATGTACTTACACTTGGATAAATGTCTGTTATTTCTTCTCCTCCAATTTTTTAAGAAAATATTTTTTAACATAAGCAGATATGTTAGCCTATTCAGCTTACGTATGCATTCTGAGAAATTTTCTACTATATAATTTAATGCAAACATATTTAATATAAGTACATCTACATATTAAACTGAGTCATAAAAATTGTAAACATTGAGAAATTTTAACTTACAAAATAGTGCTTTTATGTACTATTGAAAAAATAAAATATGTAGATGTATAAAACTGTTTTGTTATACCTTCTTATGGGCAAAGAACTTTTAAAAAAATGTAATTGAAATTTAGTTCAATGTTGAAGAAAGAGCTATTACTTTGTAGTTAACAAGATCTGGGTTTGAATACACTGTCATGTGACCTCATTAAAACTAATTAATTCTCTGAAATTTAGTTTTTCCAGTTATAACTTAGGGCACTAGTATTTTCTTATGGGTATGACATGGATTAAATGAAAATATTTACACAAAATATATATCCAGATCTGTTATGGATTTAAACAGAAAATAATTAAATAAAGTTTTTTTTGTAAAACAAACTGATGTATCAAACTCAAGACAATTTCTCAACATCGGGTAAATTTCCAAATTATCAAAATAAAGACATTTTCTAGAAAGTAGGAAGCACTTGAGAAAGAGGACTGTCATAATAAACAAACACACTCACATATACATACACACACACAACCACACTTAGAGAAAGAAGAGGATATGGTTTACTGGGATAGGATCTCTTCTAAAATAGTGAGTTTTCTATCACTGAAAATGATCAAGAAGCAACCAAATTTATCTGCTAAATATTGATTAGAGATATTCTAGTTCACTTGGATGTTGGGATAGATTACATTTAATATCTCTTCTAAAATCTAAAGTTCTCTGGTTGTACAAAAACTTAAAAGCTCAGTTTAAAAGATCAAGTCAAGTATTTTCAGTTTTGCAAAACTTACTTCAAAGAGAATGAGCAGACTTCTATAAAAGGCTTAAATAATTTCTTAGAAATCAAATAGCTCTTGCACAAGAACAGTTTGATGACTTAAGTATAAATGAACCAGAAACATATGGATTATATTTCTCATGAAATACAATGAGAGGAAAGTGGTGCTTGGCAAAAATCTTCATTTGAGCTTCTTGAACCAAAAATCTTTGGAAAATTGTTCAAGATGTTTTAATGACCCCAAAAAGCAGTTTGATTTACTCTGGTCTGCTATAAGCAATTTGAAGCCTTTAATTTCTTTTTCTATTGTCTCTGGACAAAGTTCAATTCAATATTCTACCAGCTGTTAACTGTCTCTGTTTAGTACAATAACTTTTTACTGTTGTTGTTTTGTTAAGTATGTTTGTTTGTTTTACACATTTGAAAAAAAAATGACTAAAAAGTTTTGACTGTTAAATATTTCAAAATATCTGTCATTATTATTTAAATCTTACCCCCAAATTTCTTTCTTTGCCAAATCATTTGACTTAAGGGTGAAATTCATAAGATCAAATTGAAATAGAGAGTTAATAAAAGAGAAAGGCCTGCAAACAAATTTCAAGGGAAGTGCAATATTTGATGCAAATAATGTTGGCTTGAGTATTTAATAGAGAGAATGGGAATTTAGATAGAAATTAAAATGCTACTGGGAAATAATATGTTAAAGCAGAAGCTATGTGTCCATTAGAATTAACCCTGAATAGTAGAATAAGAGAAGTTAAAGTTCTTATAAACTATCAAAATTTTAACCCACATATAAAGATGAGCTATTTAATTTTACTTAATTTTTTTTAAAAAATATTAACTTAGATATTAAAATTTTTCTTATACAATTAAATTTGCATGAAGTATTAGAAACATATTTTTTGACTTTCTTCCAAAATGATTCCCAGCTCACTAGCAAATTCTTACCAATGAAAATTTCTTTTAGACCACAGTTAATGATATATATTATGTTTAATAATGTTTAAATGTTAAATGGATAGTTAAACATATTTTAGATGGTTCAATTTATTGTCAATTTAAATATTTTTACATGAAGGTTTTTAAAGATGTTAAAATTAAGTATATTAAGATGTGGCTGTTGTAAACATAAGACTTACAAAACCATGTCTCCTATAATTTAGGTCATGAGGGTTTGGTGTGGACAGTATAGAAAACAGTGTAGATTATATTGTTAGTGGGAGAAAGGCTGGGGAGTGACAGTTTATGCATATTTTGTTGGAGCAGATTTTAGAGACCAGTGGAATCCTCTAGATTGGTACAAGAAAGAACCATTGACTTATTTACTGAATTTAAAAAACATGATCAAAATTATAAATTTAAATATATATTGACTAAACAAGAACATTATACAGGATCTTCATATATATATATATATATATTTAGACTTAATATTAGACTTTTGTTTTACTTCTTTACTTGATCCTCCAAATAAATAAACATAAAACTACCATCTTAAACTCAATAATTTTGTAAGATCTGCTTATCCTTCAGTTGTAGAGTGTTGTTATCTTTAAAAAAAAAAAAAACAAACAAACAAAACCAAAAACAGAAGAAGACCCTATTCAAGAGAAAACACATTTGTGAAATCCAATATTATTACACTGAGGACATAATAAAAGAAAACAATTTTAAAATACTATATTAAGTATGCTTCTTAATATAAACTAGCAAGAAGTAGCTCAATTGACTCAATCAGTAAAGAAAAACAATGCAGCTTGTAGGTTCAATTTTATATCAGAGAATAGTAAATTGATATAAACTTTTTAACAGCTTGTGATCTGCTTATTGAATAATAATTTAAAAAACATAATGCATACTCAATTAAATAGCAAAATATATTAATGTGGACACAAGTTTTAAACATATACTAAAGCTAACTCATGTAAAAATAAAATGGTTCAAAATCAATAAAAAAATTCAATTAGATTATACATTCGGCAAGACTTCTTTAGCTCCTAAAATAGTTTTTTATAGTCAAGTAGGAGTTTAATAAAGATTCTTTGGAGAGAAGAAAGAATTTCTGTCTTCTTTGCAATTATTTAATTATTTAGTCAAAATTTCTCTCAATATTAGAGAGTGAGGGTTCGGAATGATTATGGGAACACTAGACTGCCATGGCTAATAACCACTATAAATTTATGAAAATCTACTGGGACCCCACCCACTATCCATTTAATCATTTAATCACTCATTCATCATAGCATTTTAGGCTATCACCTAAATAAGTGATATAAGCCTTGAAACAAAGCAAAACTCTTGCTCTGTTGAGCTTACCATTTAGTAAGAGAGAATAGTCACATTAACTATAATGAAGAAGTGCTGTGGTAGACATATAGAAAAAGTACAATTGTGGAAGAAAGGGGGATGCAATCTAATTGTACCAGGAGTAGGGCTACATAGTCAGGAAAGGCCTAAGAATGACAAATCTTTAAAGATGAGTAGCTATCACCTAAGTGGATGACGAGGAAAGGAATGTTTAAAACAGAGAAATAGCTGGGGATGGAGGCAAGACGCAGATTAGTTTGGAAAACTCCATGTACTTCAGCATAGCTAGAACCCAATCTCAATCATAAATTTTACCTACATCACAACTCCTGCTGTTGTCAGTCTCTGCATTACCTTGTTACCTTCTCTTTGGCTCTTCAGCTCTACATCATTACTGTAAATCCTAACATTACATTTCCTCTGCTTTTAAGACATAAAGAGGTTTCTGATTTCTTGAATGAGCTTTGACTGATTTGGTTATGTACAGCCATATCAGAACTCAAGAGTTTAGTTGCTGAAGAATAAATTAAAATATTGACTATATTAAATTTCTTATATGTGAAATTTAAAAAAAAATAAAAAGACACTAACCCAAGATTCTTAGAGTTTGCCAATTTTGTCCATGAAGATTTGGTCCAGTGAAATGTGAAAATAAATGTCTAAATTATTTCAGTATCCTTTATTATACACTGCCATAAAAAAAGTGAATGACATAAGTTGGCAGCTTGGCTTGACAATAGCTCATAATTAAAAGTAGTTGACCGTTAACTCAGATGCATAGTTCAGTTGATTCTCTGATAGCTCACAACATCAGTACTTCAATATTTATTTCAGTCTATTCAGTCAATGCTGATCCAGGTTGCCATCTCATCTTGTTTCCCATTGTTATTTCCTCTCAGACAAAAATTCCAAGGTTGGATAGATGTGATTTAGATGATGCAAACAGCATAAATTAATTAATCATATTTTACAAAAGGATAGTTTTGAAAATTGATGATGCTGTTCTCTTGTCCAGCTGTCTCTGAGGGCTTATGAATTGCTGCCTAATATCACATGAAGTTTTTTTTTCTTTCAGCCTAAAGTTTGATTTGTTGATAATAGGCTCTGTAAGGTATTATTTATCTTTTCAGAGAGAAATTTTAAATTAAATTTATTTAAGTATATCTAGTTTTTCTCATCTGGTGTAGAACCATGACAGATAATTGACTTGAGCAAATATTTACTTAATATGTATTGCCACTAAGATGATATTTGCTCAAGCTAATGATAACTGTATGGTTCTACATTGCGGTAGTAAAGTCACTGAATGGGCCACTCCTATTACCTGCTGAATTTTGAACGCATTGAAGAGTAAAACAAAGCATGGCAGATATAGTCCAAATATAAACCTTATTTCTGATAATGTTAAGCTGATAAACATAGTTAAGTATGAAAGCCAAATGGAACAGATGTGTGAAATTCAATATCTGATAGATTTATCCATCCAGTTATGATAACCATGACCAGGGCTATCTAATCTATCCCCACTCCTAGGTGCAGAAACTGCCTCAATAAGGGAAAAACAAAAAGTTTGTTTTGTATGACAACCTGTGACCCAAGAGGAAAATGTGGGAGTCAGTCCATATTTACAAGAACAAAGTGAGTCAAGGAAAGCAGAGAGGCTAAGATTTACAACCAATTGAGTTCTCTGTGCTTAGAAATAATCCTCAGAAATGGAGGAGAAACATTCACCTTAAAATGTGAGAGACAAGTATTACCAATATAGTTAAAAATATTAAAATATATACCAGTGCTAAATAGTATATATTATCTTCTAACCACCATTTAAGAGACTTTTACTTCTATTAACTCACAATAACACTTTTCTTAATCCCATTTTACAGATTTGGAAAATGAAACAGATTAGGCAACTTTTTAAAAGTAATATATTTTATATTTCATATATTTCATAAATAGGAGAACTAGGGTTCAAAGTGAAACAACCTGATTCTATAATATATGAACTTCAACCTTATATTCATTCTACAATAACACATAAGTCTCAAAAAAAATTTGGAATAATCAGAAATCATTTCTACTGGGGTTTTCTCCATGGAAAAGAGGGAGATTTTACAAGGCAGTAGAGAATGGGTAGGATGCTGATAAATTTAGTAAAGTATTTCAGTGAAAAGGAAAAACTTTCCAAATATGTGTCAATTAGAAAGTCTATAGTAAATTCAGCGTATAATGAGTAGTGAGTAGGTCAGTTTAACTTGAGCTAAATCCTAGATAGTAGATTAGCGAAAATTAGGTTTAAGAGTTTTTGTTAAGCAGAGTCTATGCAGGGTCTCAAGTGCGAGATCAGGCATTGGATTTTACAGCACAGGAAATATCTATTCAAAAAGAATTTTTAATGGGGACATGTAAATGACCTAAACACTTTCTGGTAGAATATGAGGGAAAATAAGATATACAGGCAGAAAATAGCAGAACTAAATGTGGTTATTTGAATCTAGAGTCTCTGATCTTAACCAGTAGGTTATCAAATAGGATATCTAGAAGAAGAGAGTACAGTAAACATTAGAATATCAATATTTATAAGGAAAAAAGGTAGAATTTCCCCCCAGACTTAATAAAAGATATCAATCTTCAAATGATAAGAGCATTTTGAGTATCAAATAGTTCGAATAAAAATGATCCACCTCTAGACATTTAGCATTAACATAATAAAACCTTGATAAAAATATTAAAAGTTATTAGAGAGGAAAGAAAGCTTATATTCAAAGATAATATGAATAATTTGGGAAGACATTTCACAAGAAAAAAATGGATGCCAGAAAACAATAAAAAATATTTTAATTGCTACGGAAAAATAAATATCAGTTTAGATATATATATTCAAGCTATTCAAATGTAGCAAGACTAAGAGTTTTTACCAGTGAAAGAATTACGATTGGATGCTATTTAATAAGAATTAATTAATTGGCATAAAATTCTAGGGAAAAAATAGTGAACACAGAAATTTGACAACATTTTAAGTAAACTATTAGCATTTTCATATAAATATTAAATTAAAAATACATCAAAATGTTAATTAATACTAATTTGGAATGTGAGAAATGAAAATTCAGGCATATCATATACTGTGAAAAAATAAAAATGCAAAATAATTTTAGATTTTGTCAAAAAATTTTACCTATAACTGTATGTCAAATATTTAACACCAACAGTTATAACACAATAGAAATGTCATTCCTAGGTCTGGAACTTGGGGAGGAAAAAAATAAATAAAAAATTTACAAAGCAGAAAAAAATGGTAACTATAAGCTCAAACACAACATAATTACAATAAATAAAAAGGAGCTAAACTCACTGTTTAAGGAAGTGAATATTTGCTTGAAATTTAAAAAGTACTTAATTCAATAAATTCATATTTATGCTCTTAAAAGAGACACACTTAGAACTACATAAAATATTTGAAATCAAAGAAATAGAAGTCATGACAGGAAAACACTAATAAAAGGTAAGCTACCATAACAATTATTAATATCAGACTAAAGGATTTTAAGGTGAAATGAATTAATATGGATAAAGAAAGAAAATACTAAGCGGATAATCATAAATTTATATGTAGTTAATAATGTAACATTAAAATAAATAAAGCAAAACTGTCAGAATTATAAGAAAAATAAAAGATAGAACTACAAGTCCTTAGTAAGGCTTAACATTTTATATATATATATATATATATATATATATATATATATATATATATATATGCATTTGCTCACCTATTAAAGTGCTACCAGTAGCCTTTAGTCAATACTCACTTGGACTATCTAATAGCAAGTTACTTTAAACTACAATCCTAATCACCCTTCAGCACTTGACATGGTAGCTTGTGTTATCCAAGATGGTTGTATCTCACATGCTCTTTCTACAGTGAGACCTTGATACTCCTGAAGTGGTGTCAGTGTTTCTTTCCCTGTAAGGATAAGAATGTAACTGAAGTAAAAATAACACTCCATGATGCCATGTCCAAGGCTAGGTCATAAAAGACAATACAGCTTCTGCTTGGTTCTAAGATTCTTACTCTTGGAACTCAGTATTTATGCTAGAAAGCTAGGGCATATGTAAATGTGATATGTAAATTTTCTTACAGATAGCCCCAACTGAGGTCCCAGACATATGAGTGAGAAAGCTTTTTTTGAAATAGTCTAGCCCCAGTCATTGTCAGACTGTAAATGCATGAGAGAAACAGAAACAATCCATTAAGCCTAATCAACTCATTAAACTATAAAATGATTTTTCGTGTTTTACCCACTAAGTTTTGGGATTGTTTGTTAAACAGTGTGGGTCCCAGATCTGACTGTGATCTAGGCTCACAGCTAGGGATAGGACTCTGGATTTAAAATGTTACATTAATGAACTAAAGCACTTGTGCCTAACTTATGCAAGTATGACTCAGCTTAATGTTTATTATGCTTGTATGGCAGAATGCCACTATTGTTCTCTGACATATATAAACCCTATGTGGTACCCTAGCTCAGAAGCACATACTCTGGGCAATAAAGTTGACGCCTGCTGTTTCATCCTCATGTCGGCTCTTTCATCCTCATGTCGGCTCTTTGTGCATCCTTTCTACTGGGTGTCTCACCACTGAAACCCTCCCTTCTTGAACAGCGCAGAGCTGACACATGGTGTAGCATGCAGGATGAGATGAGTACAGCCCCCAGCACTATCCTCAGGTGGAGGATAACCGGGTGGAAAACATGTGGCTCCCCGCCTCCCAGTGGTATCCTGTGGCGATGTATCTGGCTACGTAGATGGTCCCAGAGGATTAAGATGGAGTGAAACCATGACCTGAGGACCTCTAGAAAGTCCTGGAGTTGCTGGAGTGAATGTCCTGACCGCTCGCTGGAGGAAGTGAGTCTGGTGGCCTGGATGTTCCTGGCGGTGCTGTCGGCAGGCCAGCCTGGAGATTCGGGACTAGGTTCAGCAGGTGTGGCAACTGCAACATCAGGAAGAAGTGCTGGAAAGGCGGCTGGCAACAGCTGACTGCATGCTGCAGGGCCCTAATGGATCGTTGCCATCGTCCTGGTCTGTGAGCCTGTCGGCAACTCTATGACAGCAGGTTGAAGTAGAGCAGCTGTTGGCCCACGGGGGACAAGCTGGGGGTGCCCCTTCCTCCAAGCTAAAAAAGCAAACCACCTTGATCCAGTATACCCCTGCTGAACTCTGGGACCTGACAAAACAGGTACGGCAGAGAGCAGGGGAGACAGTTCTGGGGTGGCTGCTATGGCTATGGGATAACAGGGTTGAAGGGACTGAATTATCTCCAGAAGAGATGGCTCAGCTGGCCTCCATCATGATGATAAGGTCCATCAGGGTGCGCCTTCAGATTGCGGTGCATACAGAAAAGGGTGCAGGCAATCACTCCCTGATTAACTGGCTCATGTCAGCTACACCAACAATGTGGGCCCATCCAGGGGACTGACAGAGACAGTGAACAGATGGACCATGTACTTAGATCTGGTCCAGATAATTCGAGAAATAGGCATGCGACAGATGATGTTTCACACCCAGTACACTAGCCCTGATGAAGGACTTGATCTTAACCTCTCGCCTGGCTGGTTCTTTTGGCACCATGGCGGCACTGCTGGCCCCTTACATGGATAGGCAGATCCACGAGGTAATATCTGCCATGGCAAGGTTGGGGGATGTGGAAGTGAAACACAAGGAGTGTTCCACCCAAGTGTGTGCTATGTCACCTCCTGTCCTCCCAAACCATCTAGTGCATGGATGAAGGCATAGCTGAAAAGGGGGAATGGGGCAGCACCCAGCCCAATCAGCTATGAAAGTGAGTTATAGGCAAATATGATTGGATCTCCTTGCATCAGGAGTTGCTGCAGAAAAGATTGAGCAGCAACCTAATGAAGTGCTGCTGACGCTGTGGAATCAGCTGCACCCTGACCAGCAGTTTCACTACTATTCCTGGGGAAGCCACAACCTGTGAGGTATGTCTGGTCCATTACTTCCCTGATTAGGGATTCGACCGGGACATCCAGTTGGTGGGGAAGCCAGTTAACCAGAGGCCGCTTGTGGAACTGACCATACATTGGTCCCCTGCAATGGGCAGAAGGTATTAGACCTCATGGACACTGGTGCTGACAGCACCCTGCTCTATGGGAATCCAAACAAGTTTTCTGGGCCCACTGCAACTGTAGAAGGCTATGGGGGTCGAATCATTCATGTGCAAGAAGGTCCCTGTGACACTGGGTATCAGCAGATTGTCTCCTCAGACATACCAAGTGTATATATTCCTCATACAAGAGTACATTTTGGGGATTGATGTTTTGCAAGGTTTGACTGTAAAAAGGCTGGTGAATTTTACCTTCGTATTCGGGTGAAAACTATTATCCAGGGACATCCATACCATACCCTGTTGGTGTTGCCCCAGGCTACCTGGGTAGTGAACACAAAGCAGTAGTGCCTGCCGGGTGGCCACGAGGAAATAGGACACCCCATTCTGAAGCTGGAAGAAGCCAGTGTCATTCGTCCTACTCATAGCCCATGCAACTCCCCATGTGGCCAGTGAAGAAGCCTGGCGCATGACAGTCTACTATCTGGAGCTGAATAAGGTTACACCGCTCCTGCATGCCAAGGTACCGAATGTCACGAACATCGTGGACCAGTTGTCACATGAACTTGGACGATACCATTATGTGGTGGACTTGGCAAATGCCTGTTTCTCTATTGCCATATGCCATAGCCCCAGAAAGTCAAGAACATTTTGCCTTCACTTGAGAAGGATAACTGGACATTTCTTGTCCTTCCCTAGGGTTATCTGCACAGCCTTACTTTGTGCCATGGTCTAGTGGCTCAAGATTTAGCTATGTGGAAATGACTACTTGCATCATTATATTAATGATATAAAGCTGACCTCTGATTCTCTTACAAAACTAGAAGCAGTGGCAACCAGCCTGCAAGAAGCTCTCGCCAACTGGGGTTGGGTAGTCAATGAGGACAAAGATTAGGAACCTGGGTTCTCAGTCAAAGTTTTGGGAGTTGTCTGGTCAAGTAGGACAAAAGTAATGCCAGGGGTAGTGATTGATAAGATACAGGCATATCCCAACCTGAAACTGTGAAGCAACTCCAAATCTATTTGGGACTGTTGGGGTTTTGGAGAGTGTTCATTCCTCATTTAGGCTCTTTTATGCGCTCACTGCACCATCTAATGCTATGAGATGCCCAATGGGATTGGCTTTCTGAGATAGAAGAAGCCTTTAAGACTACAAAGCAAACTATAGCACAAGCCCAAACTCTACACGTAGTAGATCCAGCCCTTCCATTTTTATGGTACAGGTGAATGATACAGGGTTTGAATAGGGCTTGTGGCAGAAACACAATTTCTGGTTCCAGTTATGGAAAGGCGTGAAAGTGCAATATTCTCTAACAGAGAGGCAACTGGCTGTCATATATGCAGCCCTTCTGGCCAGTGAAACCATCACTGGCCCCAGTCCTGTAACCATGCAATCTACATACCCCGTGGAGGAGTGGTTGAGGTCTTGGGTGAAAACTCCCCTACAGGAATTGCATAAACCCATACAATGACCAAGGAGGAGGGTGTACCTGGAGCAGCGGGCGCAGTTCTCTACAAGCCCCCTGTCAGGTCAACTGCACTCCCTCTTGGGACCAGTAGAATTTCAAGCAGAGTTCCTGGCAGAATCTGCTGAGTTCCTATGTAGAGGGTCGGGCTCCCATCTTGGGAGATACCTGGTACATAGCTGTGCCACAGGCAGTGCCCAACATGCGCTGCCCTGGGGTTACAGTCATCCACAGAAACTTTTTGGTATGAGACTAGTGCTGGACAACCCAGCCAATGGGCGAAGCTTCGTGCTGTACGGTTGGTCTTCATGAATAAAACTGGCCCAGTGCACATCTGTACTGACAGTTAGGCTGTGTATTGAGGTCTAACTCTGTTGCTGTCCCGGTGGGCTGCCCAGGATGGCCCCACCATCCCTTATGGGGCCAGGGGTTGTGGGAAGACCTCTGGAAGCAGGATCTTCAACAAGGGGCCACAATATACCATGTCCCCAGCCATTGGCTATTATAGGCCTGGGGCAGTGATGCAGCCAATGCACTGGCACAACTCCACTCTGCCCATAGACCACCAGTTCTAGTGGACATTGCCCCTGGTTCCATTGAAAACTGTGGCATGTAGGTACCCATACCATGGAACAGGTAGTAAAGTGATGGGGGGCTATCACTGACCCAGGCACAAGCACAAGTTTCAGCATCACAATGCCCCTGGTATGCTGAGCAGCACCCAGAGAAATGGCAGATAAAAAGTACCCTGGCAATGGTGTCCTGTGGGGCTAAGCTACTCCAGGAATAACAAGTAGACTACATGGGACCTTTGCCCACAGACCAGGGATACCACTATGTGTTCACAGGTGTGGACATGGCTACAAGTCTAGGGTTTGCATAGTTAATGGCAGCTGCTGATCAACACTATACCATGACTACATTGGAACATCTCACGGAGACCTTTGACTGGCCCTTATTAATCTCTAGTGACAGGTGCACTCATTTTTTGGACAGGAGGTACAGACCTGAGCCCACACCAACGATGTACAGTGGCAGTTACATGTTCCTTATTGCCCATAGGCAGCTGGAATGGCAGAGTGGTTCAATGGCTTGCTGAAGGATAAACTGCATGCCTTGGGCCCAGGCTGGTGCCATTGGTATACTATCCACCCAAGAGCTATACGCCTTCTGAATGAATGGCCGCAGAGAATGAGTTATCTCCCCTTGACAAGGTTGTATCAGGCTTGCCATAAGCTATCAAAATGTGCCTGGGCACTGCTGCTAAATAGTTCTGGCCCTGGATCTACCAGAGAGCTTTGCTCCTGCCAGCCTCAGAACTTCTGGAAGCAGGTAAATAGGCCACCAGGTCATGGCCCTGGACTATACAGGTAACACAAGATCAGTGGGTGGCCCTAGTGGAGCCCTGGGGATAGGGCTTATGTAATGGGTGGTGGGTAGAACCCTGGATTTGCATTTGGCCCACACCCTTGCTAGTGTCACTTCTGATGATGAAGGAGGGTTCCCTGTTAATGGGGAGTTTTGTCCTTAGCCTCTGGCCCATTCTTCTCTATGCTGTGATGCTGGTGGAGACCCCTTGGCCTGCTACTCTTGGAGAAATGGTCTGGTACCACAGTCCAGGGGCAACTTCATTCCCAGCCACACTTCTATCTCAAAATGGGCAGGTGGCCTGCATCTTCCTGGAAGGACAGGACTTACCCTAATCGTCCCTTTGTCTGCTCTTTTCTATTGCCCAGGCTAACAACAGGAATCAGTGTCATGTCCTGGGCTCATGTGTTCACTGCTATCCACAATGTTTCCAGCTGCTGGGTGTGTACTGAAATACCAGTAGAAGTAGCTGAGGGACTGCTGTGGTACATTTCTCTGGCCACGGCTGCTGAACACCTAGAACACCACACCTAAATGGGACCAGCCATGGCGGGTAGTGGAAGTGCTGCTCCATCGCAATTATCACAACTCCCCACCCCTCATAGGCTATGCCATTTCCAGTGGGTGAGGATGGCTGGTAGGAGAACATGTGCAATTGTGGGAGCAGGCCCCTTACTGCATAGAACAAGTAAGATCTGTGTCCAACCATATCATTGGGGGCTACCCCGCAAGCTGTGTGCTACCACCACCCTTGCTATTATTTCTACCGACTGGCTACCTGCAGGGTATCTCTTGGTCTGTGGGCACTACTGCTGGCCCTACTTGCCTGCTGATTGAACCAGCTGTTGTACCTGGGGACATCTCTATTTAGTTGAATGCATATTATCCACCTTGTCCCAATTGCCTTGTAATTGGGATCCCTTATATAACTGCTGGCACCAGCAGAAATGGACAGCATGGTGGTTCTAACCCCTGGCGTTATTCATTCCAGGGATGAGATCCATAGATGTAGAATTGTAGGTAGAAGCTTTAGCCCAATGCACTGCACAGGAATTAAATGCTGTGCGTCAGGCTATAACCCTTTTAATGTATGAAACCAAATTTTTGCAAATGTGGAAAGTAGTTCTGCAAAACCACATGGTGCTTGACCTCCTAACTGCTGCCCAGGATGGCATTTGTCCCCTACTCCATGAAGAATGCTGTTTCTATATTCCTGATCAAGTCAGCCAGGCACAGGCAGCTTTTCAGAAAATGGATGCTGAAGTCCAGGCCATCCATGCCCTGGGAGAAGACCCCTTGACAACTTGGTATAATTCCCTGGAGTTCTCCTGGTGGTGGACAGGAGCCATCCTAGCCCTTGTAGCCTGTAGCCTGGTAGTATTTTGTTGTTCTTTATATTGTTGTTGTGGATCATGGGCCCAAGGTAGTGCCCTCCAGCCCAGATCCCACGCTGCAACTCTGAAGGGGTGAAATGTGCATCCCAGATCTGGCTGTGACCCAGGTTTGCAGCTAGGGATAGGACTCCAGATTAAAATGTTACATTAATGTAATAAGGTGCTTTGCCTAATTCATGCAAGCATGACTCAGCTTATTGTTTATTATGCATGTGCGGCAGAATACTACTATTGTTCTCTGACATATGTAAAGCCCATGCGGTCCCCTAGTGCAGAAGTACACTCTCCTTGCAATAAAGTTGGTTCCTGCAGTTTCATTCTCATGTTGGCTCCTCGTACATTCTTTCAACTGGCCGTTTCACCATCAAAACCTTCCTTTCTTGATCAGCTTGGAGCTGATACACAGCAAGAGAAAATAAGAATATTATGGTGGCTAGTTCTGTCTTGAAGTTTATTATTTCCTTTTTGGCTGCAATTCTGTTGGAATTCTCCTTGTTGCCTTGTATAAAATGTCCAGTTATCTTATATGCTCCCCAGTTTCTTATATACTAGTTAAATTTGCATATGTTAGGTTCACCAAAGGAGGAATGCACGAGGCTGAAGGAGTTAAACAAGATTTATTGTAGCAGAGTAACAGAGTGATGGTGTCAGCCCCAAATGTGAGGGTACCTGAAACTAATAAGGGGTTTGAGGAGGGCTTTTTTGGTGAGAATATTTTGGGTGGGTAAATTGCTACAGAACGAAGGAGAGTCCAGTGAAGTGGGAAGTAAGCATGTAGCCTTGCCAACCTGGATGCAAGGTCCTGTTGCCACACAAAGGTAAGGTAAGGAAGAAGTCTGGTTTCCACACTATGGGGTGAGGTGGGAGGAGAGTAGGGGTAGGGCCTTCCTGGACCTATCAGCGTTGTAATGTTAATTAACTTTCTCTTACTATTCTTTTTCTTCTCTTTTATACCAATAAAATTATTTTGAGATTAATAACAAGAGGAAGCCACTAGCTAGGTGATTTCCCGCTGACAAAAATTTTAAGATGTGATCAAATGGTTTGCTCTGTATTAATTAAATGTGAATACATCAGAAACTAAATAAATATTTGCAATTTTGTTTGTTTTAGTTTTTTCAGTTCTACTGAGATATAATTAATGTACAGCACTGTATAGTTTCCAGCATAATGACTTAACATATATATATTATGAAACGATTACCACAGTAAGTTTAGTTACTATATATCATACTTATTTGTAATTGATGTGAAATGATTATGATTATAAACCTAAAGATCTGTGGCATGAGATAGAGTCATAATGTTAAACTTTCTCTTCTCTATCAAAGTTTAATCAAGAGCCAGCGGGATGAATTTGGGAAGGGTTTCACAATACATAGGAATCTATAGAAAAATTGACCTAAAATAAATTTTGCAAGTGGAAACTTTTTTAGAAAAAAGATAGGTGCTCTCTATTTTTTAGCTTTCTCTTTTGTTAATTATAAATAATTCGTCATCATTGGTATTTAAGAAAAATAAAGATAATTAAATCTTCAAAGGAGAGCTATAAGCCTTCACCTCCACCCTCCACCAAAGTTAGAAGTTAATATCAAATGGTAAAAGTAAATATGAAATGTAATGAAGTGACAAAAATAATATTATCTGTCAGCTTATCATAATTTGCAACTGACAATTTTACTTCATTTCTTGTCCAAATGGGAAAACTACTCCCTCTCTTTTTTATTGTTTTAGGCTTTCTGCCTTTGGGTGTTACATATTTTTCCTTACTTCAACTAACCATGTCTGAGCAGGACAGCTGACCTTCAAAAGTAAATACGATTAAAGCTGAACAAATCAGGTAATTACAATAAAAACATGGCTTGACAAGCAACCTCTGGACAGAATTACAGTTCTGTATACACACTACACATTCAATTAAAGTGATTGGGAATGAGGAAACTAATGCTTTTACCTAAAATTTTTAAGGTGCCGACATTCTACCTCCTGCCATGGATTAGAGAAAAGATTAGGAAGGAAGAAAAGTCTCCAGTGATTTTATACAGGATTGTTGTCACTTAAATGTGGAATGACATTCTTCTTTAGTCTTCTTAGTGACTGAATGTGTCTTTCAATTTTATAAGAATTTTTATTGTATCATATTCTAAATTCTTTATTCATATAAGGATTATGTGTTAATGATCTATAATTACATAAGACTTTTTATTGTGCAACTAGATTTTTACCTTGTATAGATTTTGATTTGTATTTGTATAGATATAATCACACATTCTGCTGTTTGACCAAAGGCAAATCGATAGTTGACTATTAGAATAAAATCTGCAAGCAGGCATCAGAGAAAATCTAACTCATTCTTATTTTTTAATGTACAATTATAATATAGTAATAATATCTTAATTAAGAAACTAATTGAAATCAATCTTGAAATTTTATTTTGCCTCACTTAGTGTCTTAGTTTTATTATTTTTTTACTTTCCTTTTCTCCACAAAAAAATAAAATTTTTTTATTGAAGTTTTGTTTTGACAATTTGAAGTTGTATCAACACAAGATAATAAATTTAAACTATATAATTTAATTTCTTTAATCCAAAACCAACATTTTGTGCTGTGTTGGAAAGCTTTTTAAAAATATTTTGCCTCTATTTTGTTATTATAGATTTGCATTGTTTAAAGTCACTGTAAACTTCTGAATATTTATACTATTCTGCTATAGATAGTTATAGGTACATTCCTTTCAGATTGAGGTCAGGGTATAGACTGTGAACTTTTTCATGATGGACCAATTAAGAATTTTTATTATATAGTCTTAAGTATAAATGAGGGAATTAGTCAAGTTTGTAAGTGAACCATCTTAATATTCACATTTTAGAAGACTAAAGTGACAATTACCATACTATCAAACTTGCTGGAGATTTAAAAAAATATCTATAAAATCTAAAACTTTTTTTTCAAAATTTTTAAAATTGACACTAGTGCTTGAAATTCTAGTTCCAGTCTTTTTTTTTTAATTTAATTTTAGTAATAGTTTCAAGCATACAGTACATTGGTTTGACATTTATATAGTTTATAAATGATCCCCATGATCTCTCCTCTGACTCTATACCTAGATATTATATTAATGCTAACTGCATTCCCTATGCCATACTCCCCAACCCTATGACCATCTATCAACTACTAATTTATACTTCTTTAACCTTTTGTCCCTTTCTCCCAGCTCCCCAACCATGGTCATTTGAAAGTACCAGCAGTCTTCACTCTTAATTTGCATTTCTTTAGTAAATAAATTCCTTTAGGTTTGTTTTTACATAGTCAAGATAACATTTGCCAATGTTTCTTATTTATTTTCTCGTTCATAAAATACATCTTATCTCATCAATTTGATTGTTAGTTGCTTATAAGTAAAGTCCATATTTTCTTTTCTTTCATAATCTTCACATTTCCAGTGAGATATAGACAAGCAGAGTTCTGAGACTAGATCTGTTTTCATTTTTATTGATTCTATTACTCTGGGCAAGTCATGATATCTCTCTGGTTCAAGAGATCTCATGCTAACATACAGGCGATATTTCCTTCTGACCTATCTTACAGTTTTGTTTTATTAATTAAATGAGACAACATATGCAAAACTACTTTGTAAAGTGCTATAAAACAAAACTATAATTTAGGTCTGTTATTATTGTGCTTTGTGCACATTTAATAAATGCCCAAGGTAGAAATGATTACTAGTTAAAGGGGATATGTATGTTAATACTTAATTTAAACTTTATTTCCATCTATCGGGGGCTTTTAAAAAAATTCTCCCACTAATCAGTCATGTGAGCTTAGGTAAGTACTTTCCCTTCTCAGTTACATATATAAAATGAAGCTGAAAATTAGTTATACTTCAAATGTCACCATAAATACTAAATAATGTGAATATGTGTATCTATTTTTTATCTCAGTACACAAGTGTAGACTATTATTAATCAAAATTATATTTTTTAACATTTAGTCATGAATTTTTAAACATAGCAAAACCTATATAGACACTACTCAATATTTTATTATACTTCCTTTATCACATATGTAACTATTCATCAATTCACCAAGACTTCATTCTAATAAAAATATAGAATTTTACATCTGGAAAAACCTTAAACAGTGGACAAACCTGCCTCTTCCTTTTATGGATGATGAAACTGGAGGACCTGTAGTGGAAGCAACCTGCAAACTATAAGCTGTTCATAGTTGAAAACTTTATTTTTGGAATGCTTTTGCTGTTTTTATTAATAGGCATTCAAGCTTTAGCTACATGACCAATACAGTTTTAAGTAAAAACAAGCAGAAAAGTTTTTTCCTCCTTAACTATACTACATATTGGATTTTCTATATAGAGAGCTATATGTGAAAGATCAAAACTCATTTCTGCATCCCACCAAGCAATTTCCACAAGTTTATCTACATTTCGTGACAACCCACTTTTCCTAACCCTTCCCATCATTCAGCTAAGCTCTAGCATGTGAAAAATTGCATCTGTCAGAAATGTAAAAATAATTATGCCCACCTTGGTCTTTTCTATTTAATAATTTGGGCCATGGATTTGTAACCTTTGTTTTGCCTACTGTGCAGTCATAAATTACTTTTATAGATCAAGAGAATTTGAACTTTCAAAAGTGCTGTTTTAGCTTAAAATGTTATGATTTAGATATTCCATTTATATAAGAGAAAACTGGTGACAACTATAGAAAGCAATTTTTTCATTCCTCATTTAAATTGTCGGCATAGCATGAAGTTTCTTATCTCAAAATAGTAGTATATCTACAGAAGAGAGTTTGACCACATATGTAGGCACCAGGCATTTAAGTAATCATAAATAAAAAATTTAAGAATTTACAGGATTGTAAATGGCCTACAATCTCATCAAATTATCATTTTAATTATTTAATGTATGTGCATTTTAGGAAACTCATTTGGAATCTTTAAGTTGCATTCATTCAAATCTATATTATGATATTTTGGAAGTTAAATAATCATGATATTATCTATTAAACTGGAAAAGGGTAATACATTTCAAATATCAATTTAAAGGTGACATGAGATAAGCATTCTGGATTGCTGTTTTTTAGGGGGTAATTGGACTAAGAAATAGAAAATTTACATAAATGTAAAAGGACTATCTGCCCTTAAAACTATTATTCACGTCTATAATTTAAGTGTTTATTATTTAATCATTTTAAACATGACTGTTTTGATTTAGTTTTTTTAAACCATTGTTTTTATACAGACACTTTACAATTAAAAAGTTTGAAATATAAAAGATTTACATGAAAATTTGTTGTTTTAATTTTCTCATCTGATAAGTGTGATATAACAATTTGTCAAAACATGTATTAATTCTTAAAAATAGCAAAAGTCATCTCTCACAGCTCCAAATATTTCCACAATGTAGGTAAATATTGTGTATTACTAATTTTATTTTGATATTGGGGAAATCAAGGCATTAGCTTAGATCAAGTATTACTAGACTATGGGCCAAAAATAACTCATGAAATGAATGGAAAATCACTTGAGAAAGCCAATCTTTCAACATTCAGAATATGTTCCATTATGTTTCAACACATTCATCATAAAGCTAATAAATTCCATGTCTTTATAGAAGCACCATTCAAGAAAACAGCACATCTTTGACAGCAAGAGCAAATCTGTTTTTCTCCTTAGCCCACAGCATTGTGTTTATTTTTTTTAAAAAAATGATAAATGATTGTTGAATCACCAAATGTGAGACAATGAATGAATAATAGAAAGAAGGAACAAATGAGTCAAAAGGCAATCTGAGTGTGTCACTATTCAAAGCACTCAGACATGGATTTGGAAGGAACATCTTGTTTTAAATCTAAAACAGATTTCTTCCCCGCTCTTTTATTATATTTAGATTAAAGATGACCATGTTTGAGAAAAAGGGCATTACTGACTATATTTTACCTCATACCCTCTGGTCCTTGTTATGAGAAATCTTCCACTACAGCCATCACAGGATCTGAAAAAAAATGGACAATGAAAAAATTCATGAAATTCTGGCAGGTTCCAGTTGAACCCCATTTCTAACACTGTTCTCTGAAAGCTGAAGAATCTGTCTTCCTTGAGACTCTGCATCCTTTAAAACAAGGATGATGATAAATCACATGGAGAAAAGGAAGTTTCTAAGAACAGTTACTTGAGTTAATTACCTGATTATCAGAGCCTCACCACCTCAAAATAATGCAGGAGTTTTCTAACACTAGAGCTGCCTTAAAAGAAAAAAGTCTTTAATTTTCATAATAGTTGATTTCATTCTTTGGTACTTCATAGTGGTTTTCTTCTTCTAGTTTTGTGATGGCAGAAGTCCGGGCATTGGCCAACAGCTGCATCCCTAAGATCTTACAACACAATTTTCTTGGGAAATAATATTTGTTCATGTAGAATTCGCTTACTCTGTTTGGTTCAGTGCAATGGAAACACAAACATTATTGTTAATTAATCTGTTTGCAATTCTATTTTAGTCCACAATTCCAAGAAATGTATCTCAGAAACCTTTGACTATGGTAGCTATTATTCAGACTTAAGCTGTCATATTTATCCTAATTTAAAGTACTCATTTTACAAAATATTTTATGCTGCACATTACTGATAATCAACTTAAGTTTCCAATTGTCATTCAAGTATTTTTGTTCAAACTATTATGCACCTTTGGAAGTCTGACAAAATGCTGTTTATTTATCTCATGCTGAGGTGCCTTGGTCTCCTGCAGTAGTTAATGTGATGTCATCCTCAGAGTGTTTGCTAGGATATAACATCAGATGGAAAAGGGGGGATCTAAGGCTTAGCTGAGAATATGAGCTAACCTCTGTACAACCTCTATCTGGGACATTCAGAATGAAATTAAGTTTTGACCTGTATAGCTTGACTACAGTATCTCACCAAATATTTTCCTTTGTGTAATGAAGACTAGCTTTTTGCAATGACTTTTACCCTACCTTTTAGAAGTTTTTCTTACCTTTTAGAAAAAAAATATTCTAGTAGTTATATACACCTATGTTGACTTAATCTTTTAGAGGAAAAAAAGGCTTCTTCTTTTCATTTTTTTCTTCCCTCAATAAATTCAGCTGCTTGTAAAATAGTTGCTTTTCATCTGATTATTTTCAGTATTTATAAGAAGAAAAGAGAATAGATTGTGTTCCTTAAGTTACCATAATAAATTAGAACATTTAAAATGCTATTTTAAATGAGATTTGAGGTCCAGGGTTTAGACTGTTATAATGAAACTAGAAGTCCAGCTACTCTAATTTTCTCACTGTACAGACAGGAAAACTGAATTATAGAAAGCAGGATTACTCAAGATCTCACAGGTACTGTTTCTTATTTTACCACCTGTTGATTCTTATAAAACTCTCTCTGAGTCCTAAGTACTCTATGAATGTAGGACAGATGATTTATTCAAATTTTTTTACCAATATGTCCTTCCTTCTAATGAATACATGGCATCTAGCATTAAGCACAGCCAGAGAATATAAAACACCCAATCAATGGAACAAAGGCCTTTTGCTTAGAAACTACTTAATGATGACCGCTACTGTCCTTAAAATTTCTATGTCTAATGTGCTGCTAGTCGGATCAACTCTGGTCACAGCCCTCTATAGGGAATAGTTCTGGTGAGACTAATTATAAATATTGAAAGGATCCATGGGGACCTAAAATATAAAAGAAATAAGAATATTTGAGGTACCTGGTGACTGTGTATCCCATCGATAACTGAGAAATTTGTGTAATTCCCAGAATAATTCTGTTATGATAGAAATGTTTCTCAATACTTTAAGGCCTGCTTTTTCTCTTTTTGATATCTAAAATTCTTACTTTTAGTATTTTTCTAAGTATGTGGCAACAGGATACATACTCTTACATTCCCACTGGTTATGGCTCACCAATATACACACTTCAAAGTCTATCTTCTACAAATCTCCTCTAGTCAGAAAGGTTTTTATGATGATTTATTTCTGTAGTTATGTTCCAAAACTATACATTTTGTTTTTTGTTGTTTTAAAAATTGTAATACTTAATATAAAGTTTCAAAACTCTTAAGCCAATATTCTAATTAACTCCAAGCTTGTACTAATGGTTACAAATCCATGATTTTAAATTTACATTATCTTCTGAAATGCTTATTTCTTTTTAACTTGCAATTTGCTGGGAAAGATAAGATGGGTTCCCAACTTCTAGGTCATTTTAAGAAGTTTTAAAAATATACTGCATTTAACCCCATGTTACTGAGCTTTTTACAAGCATATTATAAAAATATTAAGTAAATAAGGTAAAAATAGAAACTTTTGTTTAGGTTAGATCAAGTGAAAGAATCTTGCCAAAGATGATACATTTTCTCCTTTTGCACCTGTCATGTACAATCATCATTTTCAACAAACTCTCAGCTCCACAGAGTTCTTTCTAGTAGAATAATCTAGCTCTTCCTGAGATGTGCTGTGCTTAACACAGTAATATTTCTTCTAAGAAAAAGAGTTTCATTGTTAACTAAGGAATAACATGATTAATTAAAAAAATAACAACAAAGAGGTAGTACGATACACTACTAAACGTCAACAACAAAACACATTTATTTACTTCAGGATTTCTCTATGGATTTAGTCCATTTCCCTTAATTGGGGCTGCCTAAAGTAAGCATGGGGACATGGATAATCCATGAAAAATTTCACAAATTTAATTGGTCATAGGGTATTTTTTTCAACAAATATCTTAAAGATACAGTGTTTTGCAGAATAATTTTGGGAAAGACTTGACCAACCCTTTCATAACACAGCTTTTTATTTTATTTTCTCTATTAACACCTTATATTGTGCCATTTAATTTTTTCTCTTCATGTTCAGTAAGTTATTCCAAGTGTTAATGACTATCTGACAATTATTTTTACATACCCCTGGAATATTATGTAGTGATTGTTTCAGAATTCTAAATGGTATAAAAGAAAAGAGTTACCCACAATTGACAATCTCTCAAGCCTGATTTATGCTAGCAGAGTACAGTGGATAACTAATATGAATCTAGATGATCACTTCTCCTAAATCAAAATGTGCTATTGATCATTTTTCATCCTGTTAAGAAAACATTACACTCTGCACACACGCATGCAGATTGCACATAATTCACTTTGTTTGAACATGTGTTGGGAACCATTCTTGCTGAATGCCCTGCAGACAGGGTTGGAGTTGCCTGCAAGCTAGAAGCTTGCAGAGCAGGTGGGCTCGTTAATGGATAGCTTGTTACTGAAGGAGGAAGTTTGGCTTAATGGATAGCTCCTTAGTGAAGAAGGAAGTTTGGCTTAATGGAAAGAATTGAATGTTCCTTGCCCCAGGGAATAACAGACATTCCTTGCTCCAGGGAATAACAGATATTCCTTGCCCCAGGGAATAAAAGAGGAAAACAAGAACAAGGATTTTTTGAGAGAACTTATGTAAAGGTCAGCAATCATTTGCATATGTGTGGGTATTGCTTCTCGGGCTCTTCAAGAGTACATATATGCTGTGCTAAATAAACTTGAAGCGCAGTATTCACTGTTAGCCCTCCCAACTCTATCTTCTGTCTTTCCTCTCTTTTTTTCTCAATCCTCACTTCCCCTCTCAGGAACTGTTTGCTCTTAGCCGGCTGGCTCCAGCATTCCAGTAGATAACTGTTTGTGTTTAAAAGTCTGTTGAGTGTTAATAAATAAAAAATACTATGTTGCTTTTAAGCTAATTAAAGAAAAATTATAATTGATTTTCTTTTGTTTAATATCTTAAGAAAATAAATTTCACTGTATCCAAAATATATTTCTTAACTATTAGTTTAGATTAAATGATGCGCAAATGTCTAGTCAAAGTCATTTGTTTTTATTAAATACTCCATATTTTGATTCTATATTTCTCACGAGATGGAAATCTGCTGAACAGTGCTTCCACTGATGGTAATACCTGCCTCTGTCATCTCTTTTCTTTAAAAAAAATAAGAATGTACAATATAATGTACTTCATCTAAATTTATTTATAGAAATTTTTATTAACATGTGACCCTAAAGATAGCACTATTGCTAAAATAATCACAAAATGATAATATTTACTAATCTATAGGTTATGGCAGGATACAAAAAGCTATAGCTGCAGCTTTAAATAAGGACATGTTACAGCCAAAGAAGACGTCACAGGAAGGGAGCATGGGAAGTCTGAGAGAGCTCTAGTTGCCCTCCCAGAAGAGGTATACTGGAATAACTTGAACCAAAGAACATAAAATAAAGTTTTGGTCAAAGTTTCTAATATCCTGCTAGCTGTGTCTGTATATTCTTTCAGTGTAGCCAATCCCACTGCTGAGTTCTCTGATAGTCACAATGAGACCAACCAGCTGCAAATTATCAATCTTATTGTTGTCAATAAACAATGCTGACAAGATAACACAAACTATTCCTTTGACCCATGGTTACAAAGCAACACTGTGAATTAGTACTACTCTTGCCAAGCGGAAGTGCAATGCAGGCATGAGATAACACAACTCAAACCAATTCTAAACCTGCTGGAATTAACCCACACAGCAAAAGTGCATTTTGAAAATTTCTCATTTACAGATACATTGTGGTATGATAACACATGATTTGATATTTCTAGTATTTGTTGTATTTATTTAATGAGTTAGTTTTTAAACACCCACATATTTAGCACCTACCATATGTCAAGCATTATTTCAGTGGCTTTCCAAATATGATTCAATATTCTCAGAAAATAAACTTAAAGAATGTGATAGCGAAATGAACAAATGAAGACTTTTTTAACATTGTATTATAAAGATTTCAAACACACAATAAAGATGAAAGTGAATATACTTAAAATCATCACATAGTTTTTAATATTAACAGTTTATGATAGTCATTTTATTGTGTATGTATCTGTCCAACACTCCATTTATTTTTGATACATTTCAAAATAAATTGTAGAAATTAGTACTATCTCCTTAAATATTAAGAGTGTGTATTATTAAGTAGAGTTAAATATTTGTTTACCACTTTTTGTTGTAAAATTTACTAAAGTATAAAAATTTTAAATTCACATTCACTGACTCTAACAAATATATACAGCTATATAACTCGAATTCTATCATTAAACAGAACACTACATCATCCTATGTACCTTCAATTGAATTTTATGTCCATAGCTTCAACAGCAACCACTGTTCAAACTTTTTATAGTCATGTATATTTTGCCCATTTTGTAACTTTATATAAAATAAATTATATAGTATGTACTATCTTTGTAAAGTTCTTTTTTCAACAAACTGTTTCTGAAATTAATAATTTTTATTAGTAGTTTGCTTTTTTATTGATAAGTAATATTTCATTATGTAGAGTATATCACAGTCTATTCATTCTCCAATTGATGAACACCTAAGACTGTTCTCAGTCTATGATAAATAAAGCTTCAAAAAACATTCTTTTACAAGTCTCTTTGTGAATATATATGCAATATATGATAATAGATTTGTGTTTAGCTTTCTAATTTCCAATTGTGAAACATAGTTGTACCATTTTACATTCTCATCAGTCTCATGTTAGAGTACTTTTTTCTATAAATCCTTACCAACTTTTGGTGTTGCCAACTATTTTAATCTTAACCATCAGGCATTTGTGGTGGTATCTCATTGTGGTTTTAACTCTGATTTTCCTGATGATGAGTTTTCCTATTTTTTTCATGTATTTATTGGCCATTTGTGTAAAATATCTATTCAAATTACTTTTACTTTTTTAATTGGGTTATTTTCTTTTGCTATTGAGTTGTTCAAGTTCTTTATGTGTTATAGCTACCAGTCCTTTGTTAAATATATAATTTGTAAACTGTTTCCTCTAGTATCTGATTTGTATTTCCTTTCTCAACAATATCTTTGATGAGAAATTGTTTTATTTTAATTTTAGTGGTCTAAATTATTTATTATTTTATGTTATGTTTTGCTTTCCATAATTTGTCTAAGAAATATTTGCTTATCCCCAGGTCATGAAGATACTGTCTTGTTTTTCTCTAAAAACTTTATTATGTCAACTTTTATGTTTAAGTTGATGATCCACAGAAAATGAATACTTATGTATTAGGTGAGGTAGGAGTTGAGGGTTTTTCTTTTTTTTTTTTAATATGGATATTATGTACTTAAGCATGATTTTTAGAAAATAATTTATTTTATACTTTAAATTGCTTTGGTACTTTTGTTGGAAATCAAATGATATATATACTTGGATCTATTTCTGGGTTCTTAATTCTCATTTGTTGATTGAGTTTTCATTACTTAGGCCATTTCCACACTGTCTTGAACAGAAGCTTTATAGTAAGTCTTGAAATCAGGTAGTGTAATTCTTCAAATTTTGTTTTCATTTCAAGATTGTTTGGCTATTCCAAGTCTTTTGTATTTCTATGTCATTTTTAAATTAATCAGTTTCTATAAAAATCCTTCTAAAAATAACTCCAAAAAAAGTTATGATGAGGATTTCATTGAGTCTATAGATCAATTAGAGTAAAATTTTTCTCTTATTATTAATAATTCAAGTCTGTGAACATGTCACATCTCTCCATTTATTTTGTCTTTTACATTTTTTTCTCTGTACTATTTTAGAGCTTTCACTGAGTCCTTGCTTGTGCTTTGTTATTCTTATTCTTTAGTGTTTTACAATGACCGTATTGCAAATTTATTTTTTAATTTTCTAAATATTTACTACTAGTATATATCAATATAACTTATTTTTATTTAATAACCTTATAATCTGTGGACATATTCATTAGTTTTAAAAGCCACTTTATAGATTCTTTAGGATTTTCTACATAAACAATCACTTCACCTTCAATTAGAGAGTTTTCTCTTTTTTTTATCACCTTAAGGCCTTTGGCTTATTCATTTATTTAGTATTTATTTATTTATTTATTATAATGGCTAGGATATTTGGTTAAATATTAAATAAAAATGGTGAAAGTGTTCTTTTTTTATTCTCAAGCTTAGAGGAAATCTGTGCAATGACTCATTATTAAGTAAAATGTTATCTGATGATATTTTAAAGATGATTTATCAAGTCGAGAAAATTTCCTCTTATTCCTATTTTATGGAGAGTTTTTAACACAAGTGGGACCTGATATTTCTCAAATATTTTGTATATTTATTGAAACAATCAAATGATTATTCTTTATTCTGATAAGTTATATAGTAAGTTATATTGATTAATTTTGAGTATTAAACCAACCCAGCATTTCAGTTGCTTCATCTATTTAAAATCTTTTATTAGGCATTTATGATTATTATGAATTCCTGGTGAGTTGATTTTTCATTATTATGGAATGTCTTATTTTATCTCTTGTAACACCTTTACTTCAAGTCTCTACCGTCTGATAATTATATAGCCCTTTCCCTCAGCCTTCTTGTTCTTACCATTTGCCTGGTATAACTTTTTCTACTTATATGCTTCCAATCATTCTGTGTCTTTACATATTAGTGCAACTTTTGTACATAGTATATAGTATATGTACATAGTATATACTATTATACTATGTATATACTACATACTATGTGCATACTACATATTCACATAATATATTGCTGGAGCCCGTTGGCTAAGATCAAACAGTTCCCAAGATGGGGAGTGAGGATTGAGAAAAAAAAGAGAGAGAGAGAGAGACAAAAGATAGAGTCAGGAGGGCTAACAGTAAATACTGTGCCCCGAGTTTATTAAGCACAGCGTATTTATACCCTTGGAAATGCATGAAAAGCAAAACCCACAGATATTTTAACAATTGCTGACATTTACATAAGTTCTCTCAAAACATTCTTGTTCCTGTTTTCTGTCTCTTATTCCTTGGGGCAAGGAACGTTCAAGGCTTCCATTAAGCCAAACTTCCTCCTTCAGTACAGAGCCCACCTGCTCCATAAACTTCTAGCTTGCAGGCGACTTTAATCCAGTTTGTTAGGGCATTCAGCAAGAATGGCTCCCAACAGTATATATGTACACAGTACACAGTACATAATATATATAGTATATAGTATATGCCTGTTCACCCATTCTAATAATTTCTAGCTTTTAATTGGTGAGTTTCTTATATTAATATTTAATGTAATTATTTGTAGTTTAGATTTAGATCCAGCATTTTCTATATTTTCGCTCTGCTTTTGTTCTTCCTTTTTTTTTTTTTTTTTACTTCCTTTGAGTTATTTGGATACTTTTTTTAGAAATCAATTTTATATGATCTGATGGCTTTTTAGATATATCTTTTAGTAGTATTTTTACTGTGGTATATTTTGAAATCGTAATTTCATCTTATAATTTCATGATATGTTTAAAGTTAACATTGTACTGCTTCACACAGTCTGTGGAAAACCTGTGACTGTCTATACAGATGAATTTACCCACTCCCTACCTCTTTATTTATGCTGTAGCTGTCACAACTATTGCATCTACAATCCCTATGGACTCTGAGATATAATGTTATAATTTTTGCTTTAAACAGTCATGTCTGTTACTTTGAAGAAATCGAGAGAAAAATGTGTTTTAATTTTATACAGTTACTTTATCTGACACTTGCTTTTCCTTCATGTAGATTTGAGCATCAGTCTAATATGATTTCTTTTTGGCTTGAATAATTCTCTTTAGCATTTCTAATAGTGTAAGTTCTTGGTGCCAAATTTTTTAGTATTATTTATGTAAAAATGTTTTAGCTCACTTTCACTTTTAAAGGATAATTTCATTTGATATAAAATTCTATTTTTTTTGTCATTTCCTTCCTCAGTGCTTTAAGGATATTGTTCCATTGTCTTTTGGACTCTGCAATATTAACAATATTTTGAATTACTGTTTTTCTGTTTATAATTTCCCATTTTCTCTGGATGTTTTTAAGATTTTTTTAATTTTTAGTTTTTTAACATTTTATTTGTGATGTACTTAGTGGTTGTTTTCCATATTTATCTTGTTTGAGAGTTGCTGAGAATCTTGAATCAGTAAATTTCAGTTTTGTTTTGTTTTTCCAAATTGAAGACACTTGTTTTCTAATCACAGTGTCTTGGCATTCTTGAGTTTGTGTTCATTGTTTAGTCTTTCTCTGGAGAATAAATTATGTTTTCCATCTTCATAGTTGTCAGACAGTTTTGAATTGTATACTGTTGAATTCTAGACATTGTAACATATTGTGTAGAATTTTAATGAATATATATTTCTTCAAAGGCTTTTTATTTTATTTAACTGGCATTTTACATTCCTTGGATTCAAACTGCAAACTCTTTAGCTATAATGTTTTGTTTTGTTTTGTTTTGTTTTGTTTTAGTGTGTCTTATATTGGACTGACTGCAGCCTGTTAAAATGGGAAAATCAGCCTGTACTTTCCCTGCTTCCATGTGTTGACTCTCCTCCAGAATCCTTTTTCACTATTCCAGGCCTTTAGGTAGCTGGGTTTTCCTTTCTTTCTTTTTTTTTTAATATATATTTTTTCAGTTTATTGTTTTAATCTGAAGTAAGGCCTTTCTATTAGGCACTTGTACAGGCATTATAACAAATCTCTTATTATAGATTTGAATTAAAAAATACTTAAGTTCAAATCTCACCCCTGCATTGTAACTGAGTAAGCTACTGAAAGTTCCAGTTTCTTTATCTACAACATGAGAATATTAGTGTTTATTCCAGCAGTTGTGGTAAACATAAAATAATACACCTAATGTAAAGCATGTAAACTAATGTCTGCTATATAGTAGGTACTCAGTAATCAGTTTTATCATTATTATGTAGTTCATAGCTCTTTTGAAATAATTCTCCATCCTGTATATTCTCCTTAAAGTTTATCTCTTTTAACCAGTACTGACTTTATTTTTCAGATATGTATTAGGACTACAGTAGGCTTATTGCATTTAATGCACTATTATCTGACTTTGACTACTACTTTTCTCTCAGAAGCATTTGACAAATAGTAGTTTAATTTTAATGACTACTTCAAAGAGCATAGATCCACAATAGAGTTTTCACCTTCAGGACAATTCACTGAGGAAGTCATTATTATAGCTTTAACATGTTCCCCTTTGTCATAATGAGTAATAATGTTAATTACTTTTGAAAGAAGTTTATTTTTTGTCTATTTTATTTACTCCTTATTTTTTCCAAGAGGATAACTATTATACTTAGGAACATTACTAGTCATACCTTTAATTCATTTATTATGAGAATTGTCTCTATTTTTATACATCTTCAAATATTTAAATAGTTATTCTTTTTGGATTTTATAACATCAAAATTGGGAAAATGTTAAGAACAAATATTAGTTTATTCATTCATTCACTTAAAAGAATTATATTCAAATATACTTTGCAAATTTTTTTACCAAGAGATATTTTGTTATTGACCACTCAGATCTTTTTAGACCCTGGGGGTAAAATTTATATTTTAATGATGGAAAGAAAAAGATGAAAACTACAGTGATAATAACCTTTTACTAAATATCTTGCATTGTTCTTGGCTTACTCTATCTGTCTATCTATCTATCTATCTATCTATCTATCTATCATCTATCTATCATCTATCTATCCACAATACTCTATGCTTACACACTTTATCTTTCTCATATAACCTTCAAGATAGGTATTATTTTCACTCAAATTTTCAAAATAAGAAAACTGACAAATTCATAAACTAGAGGAAGACCACACAACATGTGTCAGTACTGAGATTTAACATAAAAATCTATAATTTTGATAAATTTGACAAATAAAAATTTATGATTTGTCTCATAAAATGGAGATTTCTTTTTTAAATCTCTGATCTTAACTTTACTAGAGGAATTTTCACATGGGTTTATTATAGGAGCTCCTCTGTGTTAATGTTGCTTAGTAGTGAAAATTACTCTCTAATATACAAAGGAGCAAAAAGAATATGTAAGCCATCCAAGATCAGATGGGATTGGGCTTGTTTGGGGAAGAAATGAAATCTTAAAGCGATCTTTATGTCATGAAATTTATTAATCTATAAGTAGAATTTTTTTTAACCACCATAGCTACTATGGAATGGACTTTCTCTTAAATTACAAACTCACTGAAAATTGATTATAAAATTTTACAGATGTCAATTGAGACCAAACTGATATTAAAATTATTTAGCCTTGGTGAGGATACTAAATACAAAAATAAAAGCATGAGTATCAATCAAAAAAATATATGATTCTGAGAATTCTATGCTTTTCCTTGAGTAAAGCCTGAAACTATATTTTGAACAATGTTGGGTGGAAATGACTATTACAGACAAAAATATTCTACAAACATAATTGATAAAACATTGAATAAGTCTCATAACTATCCATTAAAAGATCTGGAATTAGAATCCTGATTCCCTGAATCCAAGTCAATTTGTTCCTAGAGTGACTCTGACATGGGCATGGTTATACTGTAGTATAGACAATAAAGGGTCATTATAATATATTTATTCATTGGATCCTCTTTTTAAATAAATTATATTACTATTTTAAACAACATGTTATCACTGAAGTCATATTTTGATAAAAGGACTGGAACATTAAAGTCAAAGTTAAATGAAGAATTTCTATTTTTTAACCTGCTATTGGGTATAACTGGAAGTTAGTTTATATAATCTAGAAATATGGATTACATAACATAGGATAAAATTCAATTTAAATAATTAACTAGCCTGTTAATTGGAATGCACTTATTTATTCTACTGGCGATATTTTGGTTCTGGAATCTGTTGATCCTGAGTATAGTGATGGTCTTATTCAATATTAATCTATAATCACTTTTTTTACCCCTTTTTTTCAATTATACTGACCTGAATGTCTATAATAAAGAGATAATACAGAACTTAAATATATAATATAATATTTTTATACATGCACAGAGAGGTAAAAATAATAAAAAATAACAAATACTGACTAATAAAATATTTCCAATCCAAAAATGTAGGTTTATGTAAAAGAAATATTTTAGTCAATAAAAGTTTTAAACAAGACTGAACAAAATACCAGGAAAAAAATAACAGGAGTAAGGCTGCATGTATAGGAAGATGGACTAGATAACACTCTTTTGAATGATTTCTCTAAAAGTAAAGTTATGTGAATAAAGGATGAAAACTTTGAGATGACAGCCAGCTACTCTTCATAGTCATTAATCCAATGCTAAGAATTATGGAGGTGGAAATCTAAAATAATAGGAAAAATGCAGACTTTAAAATAAGAAGGATCTGGGTTTGACTTTTAGCTTGCCAAATCTTAATTTTTTTAATCTGTGCCGTGTAAAATTTTTCTAAAGATTAAATGAAATAACATGTTAAAATCTCCTATCACTTCTCCTCCTGGAAGCTCATCTGCAAGATAGTATAGTCACTAAATAAAAAAAAAAAGAGTTGTAACTAAATGTAAAATAGAACATTTAATCTGTTACATTTTATCAATTTTCAGATCAGAAGAAAAAAATTATATAAAAAATTACTATTATTACAAATATTTACCTCTACACAAAACATATATGAATTTACTTTAAAGTTGTAAAGAGCTATTATAAGATCCTATTATAATAAATATATTTTATTTTCTTATAGAGGATCATCATCAGAAGTCACCTGGAAATCCAAAACCAAAATAATCAGTGAAACGTTTATTACCTTAATCTATCTATGACTTTAAAAATAATGGAATAGCATACATATAATTGTAATACTGTGTGTCATTAGGTTAAGTGAACTAGATATGCTTTATAAATCAATAAATAATTATGTCATGATTATAATTTATTTTCTTGTAGTTGCTTTGAAATCATTTGAATTTTGAACATATGCACTAGAGACAGAGGAAATGGAACAATTTAATAACTCGTCTTCCCCAAATTCTAAAGCTCCTTCTAGTGTCTGTCTGCCAAAAATTCAAAATTGTGCCTCAAATCAGGAATCCAAGGCTCATGAAAAGCCAAATTCATGCATTCATCTTTTTAACAAATATTTATTAATATTAACCATGTGCCATATATTGAAAAAAACCTCACTGCTAAAAACCAAGTCTCTATCTGGATAGAGCTTAGATTCCAGTTGTGTGGTTTAACTGGAAAGGGTGAATAGTGGGTCGAAGAAAAATCCAAGATAAAGTTCTCTCAAGGATATGAAGTCTAATAGGAGAGGATGTTGAGTAGCAGTTTTCACTTAATCAGAAGCAACTGAATAAAATAAACTCTCTTCAAATATATAAGAATAAAGAAAGACTGTTTCATCTTCATATTTTCATTTTGTATCTTGATAAATTCAAAAGCCTGTTTACTGGAAAGTCCTCTTTTCTTTCCAGTTTTGCCCGGTAAGTTTTATTCTAATAAATATGTAATAAGATTTCAAGAACATGTTCCTTACTCTGACTTTCAACTATATGATAAATAAAAAAGAATTGCCTTGTAAAAATATGCATTGTTTAACTTGGTGTGATATGGTATTGACATTAAGGAGTTTTTCTGTTCATTATTAAATGTCTCTTTCTACACTGGAACATCTGGAAAAGAGTGGAAACTTTTAAGCAGCTTCATGGAAAGAAATACCTCAATAACTGTACTCTAGGAATATTTGCATATTTTACTTTGCTAATGAAATCACTGCTAGCAAAATATTTTAATTATAATGACACTTCAGTTTTATAGAAGTATGTCTTGCATCCACTAAAAATTTGAAATATTTCAAAAGAGTATGCCATAAAAATGTATTAGTATATGGACTATTGGGAGAATATCAGGAAGTGGTTTTCTCAAAAGATCAGTTGATCACACAACCAGGTTGTTTAACACTTTCATTTCCAAACCTAAAATAGAATCTATAGCCAAGTATTTTATCTGAACACTTAAGTTATTTGATGTAAAAATTTTTTGTATGGTCAAAATAGAATAAAAAATGATTATGTAAAACAGTGTGAATGTAAGAAGGACACTTGTGGAAGACTATCACATGTAAATAAAAAATATTCTATTCCAAGAATATTAACAAGGCTCATCATATTTGAGAATGATGAAAGTTTAGTGCAAAGAAACAAAAAAGTAAACATTAAAAATGTTATCACATAATGTTTTTCACAATATGCATATCTACATAAAATTATGGTATCATTGTATACACAGGTATAAAAAGAATCTTTAATAAAAAATAGACTCATATTTTTCATAGATACTTTAAATAAGCCTTGACTATTGAAAAGCACACTATTCAAGTTTATGTCAAAAGTATTGAAGCTTTCAAACTATATTCTTCTCCAGATATTAAAGTCTCAAATAAAACACTAACAAGAAATTGATTTTGTAAATAAAACACTAAAATTTAAGCCTTCAATATCTTTAAATATTGTTTTTATCACATAATTTTTGTACTTGAGAGTGTTTTGTCTATCTTTGTGTTAAAGTTATCTCTGGATAACCAGTTGAAGCTTAAATAAAGCCATTGTCACAGTGGATGTGATAGTCTTTAGTACATGCTCTATTCAAATAATGATATTTTCTTCACATGATTAAATAACCCTTAGCCATATTGTATACAGTTTAATAACTTGAGTAGAACACTATAAAACATAAATCGGTGTCACTCACAAATTATGTTAAGATTCATTCAAAATAGTGAAGCCTATTATTAGAACTGCGTGTCCCTTTTTATAAGATTTTCCTCACTTGTACAATATGAACTCACCTGAGATGGGTTATTATATTTTTGGTTGAGTATAGACACACAGACATTTCTTTTGCTTGAAACATTTAAGTAGTCACAAAGCATATTCCTCTGTTTTCATAATTTCTGGTTTATTTTGTGAAAAAAAATTCACCCTCTGCCTTACATGTATAATCTGAGACTGTATCAGAGTGCCTAGCACCTAGATTAGTGTTCCAATATTTTTTTGATGTGAAAAAAGAGACTAATGTGTACTGAAATCATAAAAAAATTGAATTTTAACAAATCTAACTTTTTTGCTGACTCTTACAAAAAATGAAAATATATTTTCATATAAAAATAAAATTCAAAAATGGAGTGAACCAAAATCAAAATTAAAGTAATTCTTGTACTAAGATGTATTTTATACTTTTAAGAGGAAATTAGTACTAAATAAATAACTATATATTTATACACATACACATTTTATGTATTTATCTTATTTATCTATTTATTTTTCCGATGTAGGCAAAACTAGGCTGTGTTCACAAATCAACCTTGAAATCTCAGTAGAATAAAATGATAAATGTTAATTTCTTGTTCCTGTTGTAAGATGTGAGTCTAGCAGCTTTCTTCCAGGTGGTGACTCAGATTAAACTCCATCCATGATATAGCTCAGCTATCACAGAATTTTTTTCTTCCAGCTTTGATTATTGCAGACTAAGATAATAGTAGATCATATTCAGTACATGATAACTAGATCCTAAAGTAGTGTATATTATTTATACTCATGTCTTGTTGTCCTGAACTAGTACCATTGTACCAACCTAAATGCTATATCAGCTGAGAAATTGAATTTTCCTTTGTCCTCAGGAAGAGAAATGGAATTAGTGAGACTGTAGTATGTTTCTGCCAAAGTGTGTATATAATGCCAAAAATTTCAAAAAATAGTAATTTATTATACTCACTTAGTCTACCACACAACCAAATTCAGATTATTTATGATTCAAGAAAATTTCAATATGTTTAGAAGAAAGTGTGTGTGTGTGTGTGTGTGTGTAATATCATTAGATTATAGGTATCTATTGTATCCTTTTAAAATAACTGTAAATTATTCCATTTATCAGTCTATCATTTTTTTAGTCTTTTCAAATTATAAATGTATCTTTGAACATATTCTTTTGTGTAGATTTTTAAATGTACTTTTAGGTTTATAATCTTGATCTAATGATACGTGCATGTTAAAATTTTGTAGATATTTCTAATTTTAGTTACAGGCAAGGTACACCAATTAGCATTCTCACCAATAATTCATGATGTGCATATTTTCTCAAGCTAGTCTAGATAATACTTTGTTACATCAAACTGTTTCCATAATAAATAAAACATACATATTTATGTTGTAAATTTATTTAGTGTTATAAATTTATGATGTTTTAGCATCTTATTATTTTGTCTACCCAGTACTTATGTCTTATACACACACACACACAAACATGAATTATATATATATATGTGTGTGTGTGTGTGTGTGTGTGTGTGTGCATGTTATACATATTTAGAACATATATATAAATAAATATATATAATACATATATATAAAACTGAATAATTTTACTTAATTGTTGATTGCTTAATGATTTATCAATAATCTTTATTAAACATACTGTTAGCCTTTTTTGTATCCTATGTGTAACATTTTTTTTTTCATTTTGTTGTTTTAGATGTTATTTTATTAATGATTACCTTACAGAAATGTTTAATTATTATGAGAATTTATCAGTACAATTATGGTACATAATTGGAATATTGTGACCTGGGTAAGAAATCTTTTTACCCCAAGTTTATTCCTTGAGAAATGATTTTTTTAATACTTTTATGGTTTAATATATTGTTTTAAAAACAACTATGGAGATATTAAAATATATTATTTAATTAAGAAAGTCTAGAGGTCATCTTTTCACAGCTAATTTTAAGTCAACTTTTATTACATTAAAAATACGTTTGTTTACATTTAGGTCTCTCTTGATTTTCTGTTCTCCCTACAGAGCTATTTATTTACCAGTGTTGAACTGTTTTTAGTTATTACAACCCTGTTATCTATTTAATATTTAGAAAGAAGTCTGTTCACTAACCTTATGGTCACTATTCTTTAACATTTTAGTTACAAAAGAAAAATACCAAGGGTAACTTTATAATAGTCAATTTACATATTAAATCAGAAATATCTTTAAAGTGAAAATACTACAAAGTTATACATTTTATAGTGAAATGTTAGAAATGATTTAAAAATATACACATTTTATGTGATCAGCATGTACACTTATAAAAGACATGTGTATGCAAATATTGCATTTTCTGCTTTAATAGTCTATACATTTTTGCATTTAATATATATTTTTAAAGTCCAACCTCTTTTCTATTTCTTCAGAGTGATTATATCTTTTATGATCTTTCTAATACTAATTTTTTTAACCTAGTAAATATATCACTAATGATTCTTTCTATTTCATTCTGTTAGAATAACATACAAAATTTTCTTTCCTTACACCAGATCATTGTTTTTCTTTTCAAAATTTAAACCTTTATATTTCTCTAAACTATATCTATAGTTTGGTATTTCATGAACTAATACATCTTACATTGGTCTTTATTAAGGATTTATCAGCAAATCATGTCTTTTCTAGTTAGCTTGCTCTTATAAGGGTACACTTCATTCCTATTCATCAGAAAACCTCCCTGTTTTTCTTACCTCTTCAAGGTCCTTTGTAAAAATTCTCCTGCCTATTTTCATATTCCTTTCTCTTTGTTACCTCTTTTATTTATTTTTAAATCCAGTCAGAGAATTACGGGTTAAGTACTTAACACAACAAAGTGCTTCTTCACTGTGATTAGGGTGTTCTTTCTAAAAATAAATAAAGAAAAATTAAAATGCCATAGATTATTTTTGTTCTTTCTTCTCCAGATTTTGAAAGAGTAGAGAGAAAAAATACTTATCATTATAATAAATATACAAATATAATTAAATATAAAAGTAGGGATTAAAATTAGATGTCTTTATGATAATAAGACTTGGCTTCATAAAAATGCTTTACCATGGTTAGAAATTCAGTCCTTGGTTTATTAGATTCTGAAAGTCAATACATAGTATGAATGATAATTTTACAAGAAATATTTGTAGAATCAAGATTGCTGTGATCAATATCACTAGATACATGAAAGCCAGGTTTTTCAGGTGAATATCTACAGTGGATGCTTATATACTTCTTGCTTCAGCTACTATGAAGTTTGGCTGAGAATAACTAACTGTTATCTCATTCTACAGAGAATTATCTTGAACTATCTCACCAGGAGATTATGTCCCCTTATATACCTCTTAAAGGATAAAGCTGACCTCAACTGAAAACTGACTGGTCTGGTTATAAGAGTCCCATGGACCCTTTGTCTGCAAGTTGGACTAACTCTGTGTGAAATTTAGCTTCAGAGCATCACATGGGATCAGCTCTAAACTGTTCTCCAGCTGGGGCCATATTCCTCCCCCTCTCAATCCTGCTGCCCTAAATCTACTTCAAGACTGACCTCTTATTAAATCATAATCATAAGGGAAACTAAGAAACAGTTACTTTTGAGGCCTCCAATAAACTGATGCCTTCTTAATTTATGCTCTGTGTAGTCCTCCTCTACTTTACTTTGAGCTTAGCCTGGTGCCTAGCTTTAGCCAATGGGATATTAGCAAGCATAATGCAAACAGGTTAGATAAGCTTTCATTCATTGTAATGTACCTTCTTTGAATACTCCTTCTTGGAAACTAGAAGAGAAGCCAAACCCACATGAAGGAGTCAAGTGGAAAAGAAATGAAGCATTTCAAAAGTTTCATGTGAGTTCACAGTAGCCAGCCAGCACAAGTGCAGGAAACATCTTGGATTTCCAGTCCAGTCAGGTGACACCACAGGAACAAAAAATCTACTCAACTAAACTGTGTCAGCCCAGTGGATGATAAAAGATATTAAAATAATCACTGTTTTGAAACTAACTAAAATTAAAAAGAAATAAAATAAAATAAATAAAATAAACCACTAAGCTTAAGAGTGATTTGTTACATAGCCATAGATAACTGAAAAAGAGTCCAACTTAAGAAATCACAAAATTTGAACGAATAGATTCATAGTAGAATATGTTTTTTTTATGCTATGGTAGAACCTGAAAAATTACTTCTACTTTATCCTCTATTAAATCCTTCTAATCACCAAATTTGTGTTTATCCAAGTCTCTCTTTAACACAGGGCTGGCTAGATGTACCAATTTCCTTTTGCCACTATTTCTTGCCAGACAATTCAGTGACTTATATAAGATTTTAACAGTATATTTTTATATTTTATTTCTAAAACTTGAAAATACTTTAATTTATTTATATTCTTAAGTCTTATTCTTTTTTTTTTTGATCTTTTTAAAATTAAAGTTATTGAGGTGACATTAGTTGATAAAATTATATGTTTCAAGTGTATTAGTCAATAATATATCATATGTATATTGTATTGTGTGTTCACCACCCAAAGTCAAATGTTTTGTCACCATAAATTTGATCTCTTTTCCCCTTATTTACCTCTCCCTCACCCCCTTTCCCTCTGGTAACCACTAAACTGTTGTCTGTGTCTATAAGTTTTTGTTTATCTTGTTTGTTTGTTTGTTTGTTGTCAGTTTTATATCTCATATATAAATAAAAGCACATGGGTCTAAACTTTTTCTGTCTGTCATATTTCACTGCTTATAATAATCTCAAAATCCATTCATGTTGTTGCAATGGAATTTTACTTGCCATAATAAAAGATGAAATAAAGCCTTACTCTTAAAAGTGAGTAATAAGTCATATACCGATTGCAATCTAAAATAGTTATCTAACAAAAGTTCCTTAGAGTTGGTGAACATTGTCTATTGTAGTTAGGCGTGGTCATCTTCACTTCTGAAATGGCACTTACTGGCTGTATATTTCTATTTGGTTAAGCAATAAAAGCTTAGACTTATGTATATTTATTTTAATTACACTCATCTTAAATTTTTGTCTGGATTATGCAATCATTATTATTCCTAAGCATTATCAAAATAGCAAATCAGTCATATTTATATATTTATATATTTTTTTCTCAAGAAAATATTCAATACTAAGAAGAAAAATATCCCAATTATATAAATAATTCTAATAAACTTATGAATCTGCATGAAATTCATTTTAATATACAATTATATAGAGAGCTATATATTTATTTATAGTTATTAAGCATGCATGTATATAAGTGTACATATATAAATGCATATAATTGAACAAGAATTAAGATAAACATTTTTATTATTTCATACAGCATTTTTTTTGTTTGCTGAAAGCAACATTTTCATGTCTAAATATAAATTTACCTAATATGATACCCATATGGGAAATAAATATATGCTGAAAGTATCCAATAAGATTTCGAATATACATTATCTAACAATGAATAACAAATAATCACAGTAAAATTGTCTACAAGCCTTAACTTGTACTAAAGGTACAATACTACTTAAGAACAAAGACTGCACTGTGAGAACCTCTCTTAAACAGGAGTTGAAGTGGTAAACAAGTCTTTAGACATTTTTTTTTTCTTCAGACAAGTTTCTGTTACCACATTATCTTGTCAACTCATATAAGATTTAGATGGATCAATACTTATGTAAGTAACTTCTAAGGAACACCTGGCCTTCCAGGAGGTGACATGTTAATTAAATAGATAACATTCTTTTTCTTAATGTACAAATACTTAAATTTTAGTGCTTCTTTTGAATTCTTTAGTCTCTGTTGTAATACTTTTGTGAGCTTGAGGGCTAACATCAGCCAAGAAAGCTGATAAAACATAATAATTTCGGAAACATTACTAATGTCATTTTGGCTTTAAAAAAAAAAAGGGAGAGCGATAAAATGAAAATTTTTTCTCTTACCTCCTAATGGCCTTTCTGTATTCCTAGTTCACCACCTAAGCACGATGTGTATTTCTGAAAGTTAAAACAAATGTTTGGAACTTTTGAAAAATACAACCAAGAAACTTAACTAATAATTAAACTTGCACTTCAGTGATTTCCTAAGCCAAAATGTCACAGTTTATTAGTTTACAAATCTTCAGAGCAGGAATTCAGAATCAGTACCCACACTACACCAGGAGAGAATCACCTTTAACCTGACCAGGAAGAGTTTAACTCTGTCTGCAGCACCAGATGAGAAGAATCCTGACTTGATAGATTACTGACTGAAATAAGTTTTGTGGCAAGTACGATTGATAGAAATTTTATAAATAGTGCATACATCTTGGGCTCTTGTTCACTTATTTTCACATTTATTTGTAATCATTTTTTAAAAATCAGATGTAATTTTAATCCAAATAAAATGTAAACAATTTTTAAGTAAACACATATTTACTCTCATACACACGCTTTACCTTTGGATTTTCAAAGTTGTTCTCCCCCACCAATTTATAGGCCTCAATGATAAAATATAGAAATAGAAAAAAAAAAGTTAGCCATTTATATGTTCTCAGCACAGAGATATTGGTTCCTTTTGTAAATATTTTCCTGTACTGATACTTTGTTACTTTTAAAAATTTGCATGTAGAGTCTATATTTTATGATTGCATGTTGGATCCTTGTCTTATTTATTTAAGATTTTTTTTTAGAAATTCAGAGCTAGTTTCATTCCAAATAAAATGTGTAACATTATTTTTAAAAAAGAAAGTAACTTACTTTCATACAATTTCAAAAAATACTGTTATGTATATATGTACATCCCATGTATAGCATAAAGATGATTTATAAATAAGTATATATGTAATAGAGACTATAAGCCTTTTATTTATACATGTGTAATTGTATATTTCATGATTTTCCTATTTTTATGCAGAGATATATGACAATTGTATATATGTAGAAAATCATCTCAGTCCATAATCTAAATAGATATATATACACACATACATACATATTGCTGATATCAAAGAAATTATATTTAAATAAAAAGCTGTTTTTCTCCTTAAAATAGAAATACTTGGCTCAGTATTAAAGTTCAGTATTACCACTATTGCTTCTTTGAAACTTAAACACTTCTATACACTTTAAAATAGCAATTTCATTTATTTTTATTGTGGCTTATGAACATCAAACATCAGTTTTAGATGATACAAGTCAATATTTGAAGATGAGAGATCTGATATTATATAAAATGAGCCTAAAAACAAAATACTTGGTTTCTTGGATTGACATAAAAATAATGCTTAAGTTTATTGACTACTTCAATTAATTCAAAACCATTTGTGACTCAACAAAGTGTTAAAACATTTGTTTTCTCACTGTCACTTTTTTTGTAATTTGAAGTCAAATTTGAACTTGAAAAATTTGAATTTGAAGTCAAAATGGGTTTTAAATCATACTGATACCACTTAGTAAATAGAATTTCTGAAAACTTAAACTTTCTCAGTTTCAGTTTCCTCAGCTACAATATTAATAAAATCCCCAAGTTGTTATAAGAATAGTCATGTTCAAAAATGTTATTTTTTTCTTTCATTCTTAAAAATTGCCATCATTATTCTGTTTCATATAAAGAAAACTTACTTTTGCATTTTTTTATTGGCAAATTTTTATTCTAGTTTCTTAAATTCAAAGAAGTAATAAAATAGATGATTGTTAGTTTTCTTTTTCTAAATGTTTTGCTAAAGCAAGAAGTTATACATCAGTTTTATTAATGATGAAAATTATTAATAATTTATATGTGAATTAAAAGAGTAAAGTTATATTAATAAAGTTTTAAAGCAATAATACTCAATGTTAGAATGGATAGACTGAGACATATACTCATGAAATACTAGTGAAATCTTTTATTTGTACTATTTTTCTGGAAAATATTTTATCAATAAGTATATAGATCTTCAACTCTTCATATCCCTTATCTTTGCTACTGTATCTATCAAAATTCTACTTCTAGGGATCTATCCTAATAAAATTGTTAAAAATACAAACCAAGGATTCTATACAAAGATATTTATTGTAATATTGTTTATTATGCCAAAAATTTGGAAAGTTACCTAATAAAACTGGATTTTTAAAATAAATGATGATGATCTACCTATATGGCAGTTATTTAAAATGATTTTTAAAATTAAATAGAAAAGAAAGAAAAATAAAATGCTTATGGTATAGTGTTAGGTTAAAAAAGAAATTTGTGAAACTACATATGTATGAAATACTAATAGATATTTGTTCCATCTTTCAAAAAAGAAAAATTACTAAAACTATTCTAGTTGTTGATATTTTTCTCCATTAATACATGTTGATTCTAATGACATTTAAAATAAAAATTTATCTCTCCTAAATTCCATTTGCTACTGAGAATACACAATTTTGGGGGTTTCATTTGTTTTGTTTTGTTTTGTTTTATTTTACTGGAAGTTATTTTCAGTGAATTTTAGACAGAGCAAACTCTACAAAGATCTTTAAACTTCACAAAGAAGCACAGATAAATAATCTTAATCTTTTTCCAAAAGTCAAGTAACATCTATTCATCTTCTAAATTAGAACAACCACTTCTTAAGGTCAAATACCAGTTTAGTTCTAATTCCAGATAGTTCAGTCTTTCTGCAGTTGCTTTTTTTTTCTATAAGGTAATAAGTGAGTTTAAGATTTTAATGGTTCCACATAGTTCTGGTGAAACTGGATTTGGTCTAGGGGAAGCTGGGAATCATACTTTGCTTATTGAAATCTTGGCCAGCCTTTCCTTGTAAAGCACACATGCTGAGTACTTCCTTCTCAGATGCAGGGTTTCCTTCATTCACTCTTTCCTCAGCACAGGGTTCCCTAATTGAGGCTGTGTACTGGAATCACCTGAAGGTCTTATAAAACCACTAATGACTGACTTCCACTCCCAAATATTCTGATTAAATTGCTGTGGGGTGCCACCTGGGCATCACACGTGATGCTAGTGTGAGACAAGTTTGAAGTTATAAGGAGGTATAAGTAGCTATTGACTATCAAGGTATCCCAACCTGATGTATAAGAAATAAGAAAAAATAGTAGGATATCTCAACAAATAAGTAATTATTTAAAGTAACAGATTTCCTAAAAAGTTTTTTATTTATTTATTTTTTAAGTAAGAATGACCTCTTTCACAGTTAATTATCTATGTAACAGGAGGTAAGAAAAACTGTATTTAAATTAAAATAGAAATAAGTGATATTTTCTCATTAACTACTTTAACATTAGTGATGCTTTTAAGATATAATACTTTTTTACCATACATCCAAATTTTTTTACAACTGTAAAGGTGTACCTATATAAACGTCAGACATAGTACTTAGCAGCTCTGTTGAAAAATTAATATGTTCTTCCAACCCCTAAATATGAATATTTTGCCAAGGATTTGTTCTTAATCATCTTTTCTCATTATTCTCTTTTCATTAGCAACCTAATTTAAGCTAATGGCTTCAACAAAAAAAATAGAAAACAAATGTCAATTCCAAGATAACCTGCCTCCCAGATTCCAACCCTACACTTTCACCTGATTGCTACCATCTCAAGATGTGAAAGTATTTTATAGCTAGATCTCATATGAGCTCTATATTATCTCAATATCATTCTGTTTCTGTCGATGACATCAACATCTTCCCGGAGATTCAGTTTTTCATATTGTCATTTCTTGGGGCTCCTCTCTTTCTTTGCTTACTTCTAAAATATTTCAGCTTCTTTCCAGCCTTTCTCATCTCCCTGGTGTTTGCCTAACTGGGCCATATGAAGATCTCATATTAAACTAGCATACATGACCAGGAAACATGGGTGGGAGCTTACTGACTTAAAGAAAAAAAAATCTGATGTAATTTTGATATAGGCAGAGAATTATTATTCAGTAATGAATGCAAGACAAATTGAATACTTTCTAGCTAGAGAGAGGGAGAGATTGATTGATTATTGATTGATTGATTGACTTATATTTTAGACTCAGTTTACTTCCAGAAGTTTTAAGTATGTAGCTGAATATTCAGTTCATAGTCTTCTTTTTCAGTTTTATTTTTAGGTGCCAGCAGTGATAGAAAAGGTCAAATTTTACTCTTCATTGGTACTTCCTGACAAAATACTTCTTTTAAATAAATTCATCTATAATTCAGAATGCTGATTTGTAAGTTTGGAATCATGGTTCTTTTCTTAGTCTGTCACTATGTTTTGTGGCTTACAGTGAGTCAGTTTATATTCCATTGCCTTTAAAAACAGAAACATAAAAGTAGCCAATATATTCTATTGCATGACTACTCAGCTCATTTGTGAAGTTAAACAAAATAATACAAAATTACAATCATATTATAAAATATGACATGGTGACAAAATTACAGTATAATTTACCTTACGATATAATGTTAATTTTAAAATTTACTTTAAAAATCAATCCACCTCATTTCCTCATTTAACAATAAGAAATCAGGTCCACAGAAATTAAGTGACCAGCCCAGGATCACAAAGCTAGTTGATGTCACAGCACCCAGGCCTTCTGATAGATCTCAAATCAGTATATTTTTCCCTTCCACGAGTACATTCATAAATATCTTCATGGAACCTCATCAAATGAGCATAGAGAGATTCAAAAAGCAAAAAGGATTCTGGGATCCATGTTGGGTCATGCCTGAAAAAAATGCTTTGTCTATAACTGTTACTCAACTATTTCTTGAATGACAAATGAGATGCAACAAAGGACAATAGAATCCATCTCAAAGGTCTCATTTGAGACCCCAAGCTCCTACTCAGATCATTATCAAACCCGTTAGGATGTTTTTGCTTATAACAGAAATCACAAATTTTACTTTAAAAACAATTTTAGAGGTCATCGCAGATATTATAAAGTGCAGTTTTATTTGAGAAGTATGGGTAAAAATTGTATTTTATGTAAAATAAAATTATGATACCAAAGTCTTATCAGATACGATATATTTTTATTTCAATTTTTTACTCTATACAATAAAGAAGCTCTGAGTCAATTGGAGTTATGAAGCATTTTGAGACTTTTTATTATTATACAACAAGCCTTCATTTCCTTTGTTGTTTTCTTTTCCACATCTGTTCCATTTTTAAAAAAGTTATTTCCAATAGTTGCACATAGTTAGGTAGTGGTGAGCTAGTATGAGATTAAAATAATAAAATGTAAGACAAATCTGACACTTTCCCAACATTCCAACTAAACATGTTATATATTTTTTATTCCTTTCCATTGACTTCAACAATTGAAATTTTATTTTAGGAATGTAAAAAGCAATCAATCTCTAAATCACTTTAATTTCTGTAGCTGAATTCACAAAATCTGATGTTTGAAAAACTAAAGAAATATTCTGATAGTTCATTGTATATATGAATATGTCATGTTTATATATATGTGGATACCAATATATAAAGTATTGTTTTTCTTTTAATTATTAACCCTATAATAATAGTTACATTTTATTCTTACATGTGTTCTTTTATGTGCCGTATCCTGTAATTTAGAGTCTTCTGTCAGCATTTTAGAAACATTTTTCTCAGCCTCCAATCTTTCTTTCAAGTAATCTGGTCTTTGTCTAGCTATCTGACTTATTTTTGAATTCTTTTGTGAGCTTTCCCTGTGTTAGGAAATATTGTGGTGTATGTTGTTATGCCCTGTTTACGAACAATATTATGCAAGCAGCTTAGTTAAAATGTTGGGTTATTGCGAAAAGGTAAGTTGTTACTTTTTAAAAGAATTTTAGTATGTTAAAATAAAATTTTTAAAAATGTATAACAAATAAAAGACTAAATCAATTATTGATATTGATTTTTATATCATTTTAAGAAGTTTCTCAGATAAAACATTGGTACTCTTTTGATAGATAGTTCAGTCTTTATGCAAATATGGTCTTTAATTTGTATTTCATGATTAAAACCTATAGTTTTAGAACTTCTAATGAAAATATAATTTCACTTTTGAAATTATATTAATCTTTGCTTTCTGTCATTCCCATTACTTTTATAATCATCTTCCTTTGGGAAGTGTAGGTAGGAGGATGAGCAATTGATATACATTTTAGAAAACCCATTTTCTTAGCTCTTCTTTAGGCCTACAGTCTTTGCAGCAATTTTCAGTGGTCTCTACTAGTGCAAAAGTTTGGTCTCCTGTTAAATTGCCACCTGTGATAAAGAGAGCTAATCCATTAGAGCTAAGCAGCACTAAGAAGGTGCCATGGTGCCTGGGGCAATCTCTTGAGTTTCAGTTATAGCAGCTGCTGGGAGATGAGTTTGGGATGGTCCTTGTTACAGAAATTAGAAGGATCAGGAAGTAAACAGAGGTGCCTTTCATCTGACCCAGCTCTGAGATAAAAGGGTGGGGCATGGGGGGAATTCCTCTTCTAATTACTTTACGGGTCAGTTCTCTGAGACTGATGTCAATGTCTGACACTCCTAATCTTTAGAGGAAACTTCTGAAAAAGAGAGAGAAAAAAATCATAAGCAATTGAAGCTGTCAAGTTTTTCCTTCTAAAAATGTCTTACCCTCTTGTGTTTGCAGAGCTGCTGCCCTCTATGGGTCCTGCCCTTTCTCCATTGAGGAGTAGCTGTAGGAGGGAGCTTGCAAGTGCAGCTCTCCTGACCTGAAAACTTTCCCTTAAATTTCAAGAGTGCCCCTCTTTCTATATTAGTTTGTTATTTTAGATTTTTATACTGAATTTTATTGCACTTGATGACTTGGGACAAGGTCCACCTACTATGTTCCTGTTGGTCTTACCATCTTCTGGAATTGACCTCTCAAAATTTCAGTCATGTTGATTAGCTGCCTGCATCCTTACTGAGCAAAATATGAACAGCCTACAATCAAGTAGACACTTGATTGCCAACGTATGATGACAAGGTTGAAGGAAAAGTAACTAGAGAAAGCTGTGTGGACTTACTTGAGGTAAAAGAATAATTCAAGGATCGGTTCAGGCAGATAATCTCCAATTTTTAATTTCTTATTTGCTCTAATATCAACTATATGTTTACTTCTATGTGACAGATTGTCTTTTTTGTTTGTTTTGACCACAGAGATTCTCCAGCTTTATTTTAACAATGAAGAGTAAGCTATTGGTTTTTTTTTTCCATTTAAAAAGTCAAAATATTATATTTATAAACAGGACATATTTTCCTTAAAGAAAAGATAAAATGTTTAGATAAGGGGGAAAAAAGACAAACCTTATATTTTGAGATATAGTTTTATAATTATTTTTCTAAACATGTCCATATTGTTTCTCAAATGGAATCATAAATACATGAGAACCACATTTTTACTTAACAATAACAAGTACTTTTAAATGGTCTATGATATACTATTGTGTGGATTCCTGTTGTTAGGTGGCTAGTCAGACATGAGTGACAGGAGAACAAAGGAATAGAGGCCTAGTCTAGAGACAGCCCAAAGAACACTTTATTGGTAGTTAGAGAAGCCCTCCTGCAGCCCCAGAGATAAAGGACAGGAGGGCCATAATCTACAGCTGTTTTATTCTGGCCACAGATGTCTGCTCAGAAGATACTACCCTAACTTGCTCACAACCTCAGCCTCATTATACTGTCATTATAATACCATGTTTATGCCCAGAAGTTCATGAACTTGATTATAACAGACTGAATTCTGGCTAAGCACATACACACTAGGTAAAGAGTTATAATAGCAGCCAAGTGGCAATCAAAATGACCTTAAGTGCCAGTCATCTAGGAATGCCTTTGTAACAACCCATCTTGGCCCTAATACAATATAGTCCTTCTCACTTCTAGGGGGTTACAGATTGCTTTACTGAAACCCCATTCCTCTCTTGGAGCATGCTCTGTCTTTCTAAAATATACTTTTAAAAAATCTTTTCTAATTCTCACTGGCCTGTGATACTTCACTGCATCAGTGAAGAAGAACTAAGAAAAAAGGCTAATTACACTTCTGTGTCGTTATATACCCATGTCACTGGGGTGACACTGAAGTTCAGGTAACACTGTGCCATAATATTGTGCACACTATTTGTTATGCAATTTCCTCAAGGGCAAAGATAAGTTCACTTCTATGCTTTTCTTTGCTGTGACTTAAGAAATAGAGAAAAGATTGTTGTAATGATTACAAGTTCTTTTTTATTTTTGGTGGCCTACTTTCTAAAATTTATATTTAATACAAAATTTTACTTTTTTCTATACCTTTTTCAGCAAAGATATAAAACTTTTTTGATATTTTATATTAATAAGATTGATTAAAAAAAGAAAAATACTCTGAACTAAGTTGATAAATATCAACTTCTAATAGCAAAATGCCATCAAAGATTATTTTTCTTTCTTCTTTTTAATAATATTTTTTATTTTTCAATTATAGTTGCATACATTATATTTATTTCAGGTGTACAACATAGTGAGTGATTAGACATCTCTATAACTCGCAAAATGATCACTCCAATAAATCTAGTACCCCACAAACACAGTACATAGTTATTATAATATTCTTGACTATATTCTTTATTCTACATTTTATAGGTCCATGACTGTTTTGTAGCTTTCCATTTGTATTTCTTAATTTTATCCCCTTTTTCCTCTGACTGCCCTTAACCACCCCCTCATCTGGTAACCCTTAAAATATTTTCTGTATCTTTGAGTGTTTCTGTTTTTGTTTGTTTGATTGTTTATTTTGTTCTTTATATTCCACATATATGTGATGTCATATGACATTCGTTTTCCTATATCTGTCTTACTCCACTCAGTACAATACCCTCTAGGTCCCTGATGAAATATCTTTTCCATCCCTTTACTTTCCATCTGTGTGTGTCCTTTAATCTGAAGTGAGTCTCCTATAGGCAGCCGATGTAAGGGTCTTGTTTTCTTATCCATTTAGCCACCCTAACTTTTGATTGGAACATTTAATTCTTCTTCTTCTGAAGTGCTTAGTAGATATGTAGTTATTGCCATTTTTTATTCATGTTTGATACATATTTTTTTTTTCTTAAAAAAGTCTCTCCAACATTTCCTGTGATACTGGCTTGATAGCCATGAACTCCTTTAGCTTTTTCTTGGCTTGATAGCCATGAACTCCTTTAGCTTTTTCTTGTCTGAGAAACTCTTTATATGTCTTCTGAATCTTAATTATAGATTCATCAGGTAGGGTAATCTTGATGGTAGGTCCTGGGTTTTATCACTTTAAATATTTAGTGCCAATCCCTTCTGGCCTGCAAAGTTTCTTTTGAGAAATCAGCTGACGGTCTTATGGGAGCTCTGTTAGAGGTAACTAATTGATTTTCTTTTGCTACTTTTAAGATTCTCTCTTTTATTTAAACTTTGGCATTTTAATTATGATGTGTCTTGGTGTGGGCCTTTTAGGTTCATCTTGTTTTGGACTCTCTGAACTTCCTGAGGTTGTACGTCTATTTCCTTCCCTGAGTTAGGAAAATTTTCCATCATTATTTCTCTATATAGGTTTTCAATTTCTTGCTCTCTCTCTCCTTTTGATATCCTTACGATACCAATCTTTTTACTCTTGATGTTGTCCCAGAAGCTCCTAAACTATCATCATTTTTTGGATTCTTTTTTCTTGTTGCTGTTCTGATTGAGTGTTCTTTGCTACCTCATCCTCTAAATTATTGATATGATCCTTCACTTCATCCACTCTGTTGATTCTTTCTAATGTGCTCCTCATCTCAGATATTGTATTCTTTATTACTAACTAGTTTCTTTTTATGTTTTTCATCTCCATTTTTATGTTTTTTATTTTTTTTTTGTTGTTGTTAAAGTTCTCACTGAGTTCACCTGCTCTTCTCTTAAGCTCATTAAGCATCCTTGTAAGCAGTGTTTTGAACTCTGAATCTGGTAGACTGCTTGTCTCCATTTTATTGAGTTTCTTTTCTAGAGCTTATTCTTTTCTTTCATGTGAGGCATGTTTCTTTGTCTCCCCATTTTGGCTTTCTCCTTGAGTCTGTTTCTATGTATTAGATAAAGCTCTTAAGTCTTCCAGTATTAGTAGAGTGACTTTATATAGTAGGTGTTCTGTAGGGCCCACTGGCACAGTCTTCCATGGTAACATGAACAAAGTGTTCAAGGTATGTCCTTGGTGTAAGTTGTGTGTGCTCCCCTATTGTAATTGAGACTCGATTGCTGTTAGCATGTTAATGGTAGGGATTGCCCCTTGGGATGATTGGCTGTGAGGATTGGCTGGTGAGGTGCTGACACTATTGAGCAGGATTCACTTTAGCAGGGCTCTGGGGCCTGCCCAGTCTGCTCTTCAGATGTTTCCTCCTCAGATGCACCCCTGGGTAGTATTCTGGCTCTGGTTCTGGTGCTGGTTGAAGCAGGACATTGGGTATGCCGGCCCAGGGACCTCCTGGGAGGGGTCCAGCTGCAGGCCAAGTTCAACTGCAGCTGTGTACCTCCAGGGCCATCTAATAAGAGTCATCAAGCAATTCACAGATGACTGCCACCAGTACTAGACTTATAAGTGCCTCAAGAGGCCAAGCCAGAAACAGGCTAGCTGCCAATAGTACTGGACTTGGGGGTGCTCAGCAAGAGGTATGAGGCATGCTGAGGCTAGATTTTCTTCTGTAGGTTTTGTGAGCCTTGAAGAGATTTTAGGAAAGTCTGTACCATGAGCCAAGACAGGATATTTGTATGAAATAAAACACTGGAAGCAGTTTGGTGGTCCCAGAAGTTGAGAGGCACAGTCTCAGGGAATCACCTTGTGTTATCCAGGTTGATGGCAACTCAGATATTGCAGCTTCCTGCATCTGCACTTTTGGGTGGGTGAAGGGTTCAACCAAGGAATAATGGATACTGCCAGCACTTCTATCCAGGAGAAAGCTGCCTCTCAAGCCCTTGCCCCAAAACCCAATGACTCAGTGTCTTCCTGCATGTTCCTGGCATTCCATGAGCAGTTAGCTGCCCCAGATGGAGCTCAGAGCAAGTGAGTTTATCAGTGAGTAAATCCAGAGATGGGCCCTTTAGGAGTAATGCCTGCAACTCCTACAGCCCTCCGTCTCACTCAGCCACATTCTCCTCTGATTTTTATAGCCAGAAGTTGTGGGGAATTATCTTCCTGGCACTGGAGCCCAATGTGGAGCTAGAACCCCTCTCTTCTCAGTTGAGGGTGGCGATTCTGCAGTCAAGATAATCATCCCGATTCTCTATCACCACACAGTAGTTGTGAGACCGGACCATTTTGCATCTCCGCCCATCCTACCAATTTAAGGTGATCTCTTATGTTTGTCCATAGCTGTAAGGCTTCTGTTCAGCCAGACCTTAGGTGACTCCCAGTGATGATTGCTTTGTAGTTTTATTGTAATTTTGGTGTGGTAGCAAGAGGAGGCATGCACAGCATCTATCTTTTATGCCATCTTACTGGTCCCCAAAGATTATTTTTCTGAATCAATATGATAAAAGGTCTCCTTCTAGGGGCAACAGGATTGGTTATAAATTTTGTTTTTTATGAAAACTAACAACTTTGGAAGTGAAATCTTACTTATTCGACAATTTAGCTTTTGCAAATTAAAATAGAAAAACTTAAATGCTGCAAAATCTTTATTTCAAAAGACAAGTGAACAGTTTCAGAAACTATGAATTTTTTTACTCCAAAATCCCTTGAAAGGGTAAAGGCCCTTCAAAGAAATAGATCTCTGTAATCTTTAAAGATCCACTTCTAATCAACTTGTACCTAAGTGACTTTCTCTGTCTATATATATTTAATGATATAATTGTTTGTTGTGGCTGGAATGAATATACTCTAATTTAGCATTAGTACTATAGAGTTAGTTAATTGTCTCCTAGGATATGTGCCCAGCTACAGACTACACACACACACACACACACACACACACACACACACACACACACACATGCACGCAGATATACACACAAAATTATACACACACAGAGAAACATGAAAAATATATATACATGCATGGTCATAGGAAATAAGACTGAAGAAACTAAATAAATAAATTTGCAGTAGTTATCTCTTTGTAGTAGAAATATTGGAACTCTTTTGTTTTATCTTTTGTTTAGTTATATTTGGTACTTCTCTGAAAGTTTAATATTGGGGTGTGGTAAAAAGTATTGTATCTTAAGTACATTAATACACAGTTTGAAATAGCTAATGGTATGATATCACATTTTATTTTAATTCCCATCAATATAATGGAAATAATTGATGGAGTCAGCTAGAGAAAATAGGTAAAAACTTAATGAGATAAATTGGCCTGTTTACATTATATTTGTGTAAAGCTGAGCTAAGATTGTGCAAGAGTATAATAAAGAAAACATGATAATGTCTTAATGAAAACTGGTCAGTCCATTTGTTGTAAGAAGCCATTAACTTCTCCTGTAACGTACATAGTGCCCTTGACATTAATTCAATCTGTTTTTAGATGGTGATCAATCTATACAAATGAGCCCTCACCCTATTATAAATGAATTCCAAAAATATTCCCCAATTGAGAGAGAGACAAGATACTATATCATAGATGGGATATCTATATCATAGATACTATATCATTTGTTGTTAGTATTATCAGAATTTAATAATGAATAAATATTGTTATTTTATTCCTGGAAAGATTATGCATTCACTTTAACAGAGAAACATTTATTCTCTTTGATTATGATGGTACTCATCAATTTTTCATTTTTTTTCATAAGTGTTCATGATAAGGATAATGAAGTTGAGATGGGCAATTCATCAGTTTCTGATAAAGATTTGTTGAGGACTTTCATTATTCTAGAAACACCCTCATTTATTCAGTGCAACACTAATATTAATCCCTTTCCTTGCTTTAAATTTTTCTTCCTCTTTTAGAAATTGATAAATGAGATAATATGCATAAAAGTGCTTTGTAAACTCTGAAGTGCTACGCAAATGTAAGGTATTATTATTTAAAACTATGATGAGTGTTTGGCCTTTAGAATGGTGCTTTTTGTTTAATAATGATGTCTAGTTCTTTCAATTGCTTGGAGGATCAACTAAAATAGCTCATTGATTGGTAAATTAATGCTACAATCTTCCTTTTATATAGGTGTCTGAGATGATATTTTTTTCTGTCTTGAGGATTTCATGTATTCAGAAAGGAGAGAAATGTGGCTTTTTAACATTTTATGACTTTTCCAGGTAAAAGGGTTCTACTTTTAGACCTACTTTCTGTACCCTGGTATTATGTTCCTCTTTTATTCCTTTTGACACTGATGGCATTGAAATGCTCTATACAATCTCATCACTAAAGGAAACTTTATCTTAGGGCAACTTGATCCCTGGGAGTATCTTACTGTTCACTTTAATTTTGTTTTTCTTAATCAAAACACATTTTACTATAAGGAGTAAAGAATCTTCTCCTGGGCTCTATTTTTTTCATTCTCTGAAATGTCCTTCTCTTTGGTGCTCATAGATATTCTAAATTAATTTGTATTCTGAATTCTTTAGTAGAATCTTAAGAAATTGTCTCTGAAACAAGTTATCTCTACTTTTATTTTCTGTTTGGATTACTCATTCTAATTTCTCTGCAAGAATCATTCTCACCCAGGCTTTTATAACCCACATGTATATTCTGAGCCCTTGATAAATGTGCCAATAACGTGAAATGATTTGGGGAAGGAGGGTGGTTACTTAAACTGTGTATTTATTTGTGGGATAATATTTTTCAGACAGAACACCTTATGCTATGGATCCTGTAAAGAGAAGAACAGCAAAATTCAATCTGCTGTCTGTTGTAAGCAAGAGGTAAGAGGCTTAGTTTTAGTTTAAAGGAGAGTTGGTAGCAAATTAAGAGCCTGGTGTTTACAAAAATTAGTTGAAATTAGTTCAAGAAAGAAATTCTTCTATGTAAGACCAATGTGGTTCTAAAAGTGTTAATCAAATGACTAAAGACCTCTTTGAAGATACTTTATATCAGAGTATGGTTGTGCTATAGTTTTTGCTTATTATGTGTTGTTTTGAGACTTTATATTATTTTAGGTCTCCTAACTAATATTCCAACATTTGAAAGTATTTGCTATACATTCTTAAAGGCTGAGAACTACCCTCCACAGGATTAGCCAACTTTAATCTATCCAACAAGAAGATAGTTACCAAAGAAGGAAAATCTTATTATAAAATTGTCTTATTTAATAGCCCGCATAAAGCTTTCTAATGAAATGATACTTGTAACTGGTTTTAGTCAGTGTCTTATGACTTATGTTTTCTACAAGTAATTTATTTCAAAATTGAAAGTCAAAGGTAATACTACCCACAGGCTCTTGAAAGAGTTCACCATAATGTACCACATAAAAATGTTTTGGTCAACAACAAACTGCATATATGAAGGTGGCCCCAGAAGATTATACAGAAGCTGAAAAACTACTCTCACCAAGTGACCTCATAGCCATAGTAATATCATAGCTCAATGTATTACTCATGTGTTCATAGTGATGGTGATGTAAACAAGCACACTGCACTGCCAGTCTTATAAAATTAAAACATACAATTATGCTTAATAATGATAACAAACAACTGTGTTACTATCATTTTTATTGTTATTTTAGAGTGTATTTTTTTTTACTTATAAAAAAATTGTTTGCTATAGAATAGTATGATATGTTATGCCAGAAGCAGCCTCATATACATCTCATGTTTATCAAGTATCCTAATTGTATTATCTTCCCTTGTGCTTAATTTAATCTTGTGTCATTTTGTTCATCAGGGTTCCTATGTATACAAGTTTCTAAAGTTGCCAGTAAGAAGCCACACTGAGTGATTTACCCGGAAAAGAAAAATTAAAACTGATCAAGAACTACTAAGGTGGAAAATCAGTGATGGTTACTGATTGCCAGTCAGGCATGTACCATTCCACCATAGCTACAGTCTTGAAGAACAAAGTGACAAAAGCTCTGCTGTTAAAGCACATGCTTCCTCAAAGGCAATGAGTAACAAAATTTATGAAGGGCCTATATTAGACATGGAGAAACTTCTAAGACCCTAGGTTGAAGACCAGACACAGAAGCATATCTCTCTCAGCACCATGATGACAATGGCCAAAGCAAAAACTTTCTTTGCAATGTTGAAAGAAAAGTCTGAACATGACTACAGTATTGAATTTACTGCTAGCTCTGGGTGGTTGAAAGGATTTGTGAATCATTGTTCATTACATAATGTGAAAGTGAGTGGTGGGTCTGTGAGTGCTGATGTAAAGACAGCTAAAAAAATTATAAAAACTTTAGATAAGCAAACTGTGAAGGAGAATTATTCGCTAGAGGATATAAATATGAATAAAACCTTCCTATTCTGGAAACAGATTTCTGAAAGGACTTTTATCTATAAGAAGGCCAAGTCAATGTCAGTTTTCAAGGCATTTAAGGACAGGATAAGAGTCTTGCTTAGAATAAATGTTGCAGGCTATAAATTGAAACCTTTTGTGATCTGGGTCAGTGAGAACCTCAGTGCTTTCAGGCATATTAATAAGCAAACTGCTCCAGTGTACTATAGGAGTAATAAGAAGTCACAGATGACCCAAATCCTCTTCCAAGAAGCCCTCCTGAATTATCATGGCAGCAAAATGGAGAAGTACTATTGGGGAATAACATCTTTCAAGATTTTATCAATTGTTCAAAATTCTCCCAGACATCCTTCTTTTGCTGGTGATCTTCATCCCAATATCAAAGTGGTTTTTGTCCCTCCAAACTACCTCTTTCATCTAAACAATGGATAAAGGGGTTGTAGCAGCTCTTAAGACCTACTACATGAAAAAGACCTTTGCCCAAGCTATTGCTGTAAATGTGGAAGATGTTGAGAAGACACTGATATAATTCTGAAAGGATTACAACACCTATGACTGTACCAAGAACCTTACTTGGGCTTGGAATGATATTATTGAGGAGCATATAAAGGACATTTGGAAGAAAACATTCAAAAAGTTCATCTATAATTTCAAAGAATTTACCAAAAATTAGGAGGTTGCAGAAATCAACAAGACTGTGGCTGAAATGGCAAACAACTTTAACCTGGGTGTGGATGAGGATGACACAAGGAGCTCCTAGATGTTGATCCAGAGGAACTGACTAATTAGGAGTTGTTGAAACTATAATAGGAATGCATAGCTAAAGAAGAGGCAATAGGAAAGGAAGCTGCAGGAGAAGAAAAAGAACCCCTAAAAAAACTCACAGTGAATGGGTCAGCAGATGTTTTTTTCTGATTTTCAACAAGCTCCTTAAAATGTTTGAAAACATTGGTCCCAACAAAAAAAGGTTTATTAACAGAGACGAATGATCATGGTGCGTTATCTGCTTATAAGCAAATGTATAATAACAAAAAGAAATAAACCAAGCAAGTCACCATGGACATATTTCTGAAAAGAGTGATACCCCCTGAAGAAGAGCCTCAGGTAGGTCCTTCAGGAAGTATTCCAGAAGAAGGCATTGTTATCATAGGAGATGATAGCTCCATGCATGTTATTGCCCCTAATCATCTTCCAGTGGAACAAGATGTAGAAGTAGAAGACAGTGATACTGATGATCTTGACCCTGTGTAGGCCTAATGAAGGTGTGTGTGTCTTAGTTTTTAACAACAAAAAAGAAATTTAAAAAGTAAAAAACAATTAATAATACAAAAATTCTTATAGAATAAGGATACAAAGAAAACATTTTGTATAACTGTACAATGTGTTTGTGTTTTAAGCTAACTTATTATAAAAGAGTCAAAAAAGTTTAAAAATTTTTAACTTTATAAGGTAAAAATGTTACATTAAGCTAAGATTAATTTATTATTGAAGAAAAAATTATTTTATAAATTTTATAAATTTAATCTAGCTTAAGGGTACAGTGTTTCTAAAGTCTACCTGGCCTCCACATTCACTGAGCACTCATTCACTGACTCATCCAGAGCGACTTCCAGTCCTGCAAGTTCTATACATGGTTCTATACCTTTTATGACATATTTTTACTATAACTTTTCTATGTTTAGATATGTTTAGTTATACAAATAGGTATGATTGTTCAGTATAGTAGCATGCTATACAGTATTCAGTATAGTAGCATGCTGTACCAATCTAGGGGTGCAGTAGGCTGTACTCTCTAGTTTGTAAGTACACACTATGATTTTTGCACAATGATGAAATCACCTAATGACATATTTCTCAAAATACATCTTCATGGTTAAGTGAAGCATAACTGTATTTTCCTTATGTATTTACACACTTGTCAAAGAACAGTTGATTCTTTTTGAGCTACTATAAAATTTGGATGCATTATATACTTTTTTTGGCATGTGTATTTCAGAGAGGAGAGAGAAAAAATTTTATTTTTGTAAAAAAGAAAGTTTATTTTCTGAATGACAGAGTTGTGAGGCATGAATAGTTTGTGATGTGAGACGAGAAAAAATGGTATGGAACCATGCCTAAAACGTCCCACTGAGACTGAAGAAAATTCTCAGGAACCTGGCTCCGGATTGCAGGACTATATTGTGGGTTCCAGTGAAATTCTAGACCACAGATCTCACGCACTAATATATGTATATATCAATTACTTAAGATGTATAGTGTAGTGTAAGTTAGTGAAAAAGTGTATCTTAAAACTTTAGTGGCTTAACACAGTAAACATATTTTCTGCTCATATTGATTCCACAGTATTGTTGGGTGACCTTGCTCATATTCTTTCAGCCACTCTTGGTTTTTCTGTCTTGTGACTCTGTCATCCTTGGGGCCTTGGAGTCCTTTGCTGGATACTCTGTAGTCAGCTAACAGATATAGAAAGATTATGAGCCTGGAGAATCACAGAAAACATTCTTAGCAGTTCTATCTAGAAGTGATACATTAGTTTTATTCTGTTGAACAATCTCAGTGATATGGACAGATAGAGATACAATAAAAATATTGGAAAACATAGAACTTGGCCAGGAAGCTGGTAAATAGCAACAAATCGACACTGTGAAAAGGCAGCATATCTCTTTCGCACCTAGCTAGACACCTCTGCCTCAGCAAAGCTCTATGTTTTTTGTTTGTTTGTTTCTCCAGAAACACGAAATGGCTCAGGTGTAAGAGTAGAAAATATGGCTAATTGATTTCATTTTTGTGTAATGTTTTTCCAAGGGAGTTTGGCAGAAGCAGTGGTAACAAGAAAGAAGTTCAATAAATAATCATTGAGTACCAAGGTGTTGAGGAAAGAAATGAATCCATGAAAAGTCAATATACATGGAGAAAATGGCAACTACATTGAGGGAAGAACATAAAGTCAGTGAGGGATAAAGTTAGATCAGATAAAATAATTTATTTATTAAGCATGTTCTTGGAGTTTAGATTGAGAGTTCAAACAATAAAAGATGAGAGTAAGACCATAGCATTTGAAGTAAAAGAAAAATGGAACAATGTCATGACAGCTCAAGAAGAAGAGTCTATAAGTCTAGGGTGTTAGGTAATGCATGTGAATTTTATTTCTAGGATAGTGACATATGATAGATTTATAAAAGTGTTCTCTATTCTTCACACTCCCAGTCTTGTCCTTTGTTCTTTCTATTCTGCCCATCACTTTATTCTGGGCTTTACTACATTATTTGCTTTGGTCAATGGAATGTTGGAAATTGTGACACATGTAGAAGATGAAAAGAATGTGTGTTTTACTCTTTCTTTCTCCTTTTTCTTTTCCCTGAGAACATGTTTAGGCCAGCTTGCTGGTTGAGGAGACATTCTGAGCAGAGATGAGTTGCCTTGCTTGAACCACCTGAGATCATTAAAGACCAATTACAGCATGAAGAACTCAACCAAGGTCAACAGAGCAGTATAAGGTATCCCTGCTGGGTCTAGGTTAGTGAAGAATAAATCCTTTTCTTTAATACATTATTGAGGTTTTGCAGTTGCTGTGAAGCATCATTGTGGCAATAAATAACTTATACAAGAAAATGGCTAAAAATGAGCTCCACAGAGAATGTGGGGTAGTAATATGAAAATCAAACAGGTGGCAACACCTTTTTCAAATATGTGCTACAAATACATCCATTGAACCTATTGGCTAGCTTAATTGAAACCCACACACTTCTGCTTCCATGAGCTCAGTTCTAGGCTTATCTCACATTTTTATATCTATGACTGTTAATGTCAGTGGTTTTGTTATTATAATTATGTACTTTAATTACCATGTAAATAGAAGACAAGAGTACAAAAAGAGATAGAAAATGTTCCTTTGAAAATAACTTTTACTGTTTTTTAACTATCTAGAAAATATGCATCCTTAATTTTTTACTGTATATATGAGAAAATTTAATAAAAATCTAGAAGGATTAGTTTCTGAAATTAATGCATAGGTTCATGCTTTACCTTAATAAGACCAACAAATGTATGTGACTAATCCAAAAAAACTAAATAACAGGGACCTCAAATAAGTAGTCCCAAACACAATGGACTTAATATCAAAATAATTACAGAATAATTATTGTAGAATTATTTTTATATACTTTAATTTAAAAAATATTTAAAGCATATGTAATTTAGTTTTTATGCTCATTTAAAAAAAAAAACTCTTTCAAATTGCTAGTCAGCTATTTATTCCATACAAAACCTTCTACCTATCTATTTTCATAGAAACATAAAGCTAATCATTCATTCTGAATGCATGAAATGCAGAAACCTGCGATTTAGTATGGGACATTTTAGTTTAAGGCTTTGTTTTCATTTCAAATACTTATCAGGTTTTTCTCTAAAAAATAAATAATAGTATGCCAAATTATTATAAAACAGATTTTTCAGATTTTGACCATATTTTAAATTTCTTTAAATAAATTTGTTTATATAACCACTTTATTGAAGTATAATTCACATGCAAAAATAATGACCCATTGTTTGTGCAAAATTAAGTAATTTCTAGAAAATTTAGAAAGTCATACAACCATTATCTCATTTAGTTTTAGAATATTTCTATCATCCAAAAACGTTTCCTCATGACTTTCAATATTCAATTTCTGTAAACCCTCCCCCACCCCCAAATCCCACCCCTAGCCCCAGGCCACTCCTGAACTGTTTTCTGTCACTATATATTTGAGTTTTCTGGACATATCATATAAACGGATTTATGTAATATGTTCTATTTTGTATCTGGCTTCTTTAACTTAACGTAATGTTTTTGATGTTCATCCATATTTAAGCATGTAACATAAATTGTTATATATTGAGTTTTCATTTTCATTAAGTTCAAAACACTTTCTGGATTTCTTTGTTCTTTATTCTTTGATGTATGGATTATTTAGAAGTACATTGTCTGATTTCTAAATATTTAGGGATTTCCCAAATTTTTTTACATTGTTCATTTCTAATTTTATTTTATTGTGGTTGAAGAACATACTGTGAATAATTTCAGTCATTTTAAGTGTATTGAGAGTTTTTTTTAATAACCTAGCACTTAATCTAGCTTAGAGACTAATGCGCGCGTGCTCGTGTGTGTGTGTGTGTGTGTGTGTGTGTGTGTGTGTGTGTGTGTGTGTGTGTTTAAAGTGTCTGCTGCTCTTCCTGGGTGGAATGTTCTATAAATATCAGTTAGGTGATGGTGGTTGAGAATATTGTTTAGGTGTACTATTTTCTGTCTAGTTCTATCAAATATTTAGAGTAGAATACTCAACTCTGATTCTAATAATTAAATTGTCTATTTCACCAAATTGTCTATTTCTGTCAGTTTTACTTCATGTGTTTTGGATGTTCTACTTTTAGGTGTGTATTTTTTCATGATTATATACCTTCCTGACATATTGACATTCTTATCACTATAAAATGTCTCTATCACTAGTAATATTTTTTTGTCTTGGAGTTTTTTTTTTTTTTTCTGGTATTGATATTGATATAGTCACTATTTGCATAGTATATATTTTTCTGTTCTTTTACACTCAACCTAGTTGTGTATCTGATTCTAACATGTTTTTCTTGTAGACAATTGGATATTGACCTTTTTATCCAGTCTTACAGTTTGTGCTTTTGATTTAAATGCTTGTTCATTCAGATTTAATGTGATTATTAATATACTTAAAGTTTCTGCCAATTTTTCATTTTCTATATGTCTAATTTTTGTTTTTTTACTGCCTTCTTTTATAATAAAAAATGTGTTTTATTATAAAATTTTAATTTTCCGTTGATTTTTTAAAAGCTATTTTTATGGTAATTACTGTAAGAATTATATAAGCCTCTTAATTTTTCATAATCTATTTTAGGTTAATAGTGACTTAGTTCTAGTAAAATATAGCAACTTTACTCCAAATAACTCCTTCTTCCCATTCCTTATGGCTATGTTGTATACTACATTTGTATATATTTAATATAGTACTATACAAATATAGTACTATAATTATTGCTTATGACATTGAAAGAAATTAAGAAAAAAAGTGAAAAAATGTTATATGAATATTTATACACATTATTTATACACATTATGAATATTTATACACATATTTTTCATTACTAATGCTCTTTATTTTTTCCTCTGATTTGAGTTACCATTTGGTATGATTCTTTTTCAGTCTGCAGAATCTTCTTTAGTATTTCTCCTAAAGCAGTTCTGCTCATAATCAATTCTCTCAGCCATGGTTTATTTAGAAAAGCTTTTTTTCTTTTTTAACTTTTTATTTTTAAAGGACAATTTTGTTGGATATAAAATTTTTGGTTGACAAGTCTGTTTTTGTTTGTTTTCAGGACTTTAAGTTTACCATTCCTCTACTTTTTTTGATAAAAAGTCAACTTTTAATTAAATTAAACGACTAGTTTATTTTCTCCTGATGCTTTTAAGATTTTCTTTTTGTATATCTTTCAACAGTTTAACCATGATGTGATAGGTATGGATCTCTTTATATTTGTCCTATTTAGTTTATTGAGCTTCTTGAATTTATATATTATTTTTTCATCTAATTTTGAAAAAAAATATAAGCATTTATTTTATAAATACATCTTCCTGCCCCTTTCTCTCTCTCCTTGCTTTCCAGGACTCCCGTTGCACCTATCTGTTGGTACACTTGTAGTTGTCCTACAGTCTCTAATTCTATATTCACTTTTCTTCCCATCTTCTTCCTCTCTGATTTTCAATTTGGATAATTTCAAATACTTTATATTAGGGCCACTAATTTTTGCTTCTGGCATCTCAGATCTGCTGTTGAGCTTATGTAGTAAATTTTTTCTTTTAATTATTGTATTATTCAACTTCAAAATATCCACTTGGTTCTTTTTAAAGTTTCCATTTTTTATTGTGATTCTTATTTGTTGATTCATCATCATCTTATTTAATTTCTTGAACATGTTTATATGCTATAGCTGTTTTAAAGATTTATCTTCTAAAACCAACATCTTTACACATTATAGACAGTTAATATTCCTTTGTGTGTGTGCATGCGTGCATGCATGTGTGTGTGTGTGTGTGTGTGTGTGTGTGTGTGTGTGTGGCTCACACATTCCTGTTGTTTCTATGTCCTAGAATTTATGGCTAAAAACGCTAAAATTTTAGAAAATTTATTTTAGATAATTTATTTTTCCCTGTGGGTTGTTGTTTCTATTTTATTTTGTTTTCAATAACTTGCCTGGACTATATCTATATCTGGGTGGTTGTTCTCCCCTACAATGTGTAGCCACTTTGTCTCTGTTCAGCTTTTTAAAAAGTATTTATATTTTAGCTTTGAATCCTAAGGATCACACCCATTTCTGCATAGTTTAGTGCTTAGCCAATCATTTGACCAGATTTTGTGTTCAAATACCTCACTCCAATGAGGCTTCCATTTTTTTTTGACAGATCTTGTGGATTAGGATATGCATTTAAATGTTTTGCAGTCTCCTAGTCAGCCAGGCATGTGTAGAGAACTTATACAGTTCTGCTATGACTCTCTGACTTTCACCATCACCTGGTCAAGTGCTCAACTAGTACATCATTCTGCTGCTCACCCAAGCAGGACTCCACTTTCTTATTTACTCTTTTTGTTTCCTATTGAGTTTGCTGCTTTTATTGACAATGCCTCTGCATGTATAATTTTTGCCCTCTGACAAATTAAATTAGCATCGTCTAACAAAAAAGCTGCTCATTTTTTAACCAACCCTGCTTTAATAGTATTACTCCTTCAACTGAACTAAGAAAAGGGGAAAATGATACATCCCCCAGTAAGAGCCCCCAGGTAAGAACAGACTCTACTGTTCTTGCATGGAGCTCAAAGGTTTTTCATGAATAAATATTTCTCTATTTTGTTGTTTACTTTTGGTCATTTTCCAGAGCTTTAAAGTATTCATTTTTAACAGTTTTATCCAGTTTCAAAGTTGTTTTGGATGGAGTAAAATTGCTGACATTTCTTTACACTAAATGTCCCCAGTCATGTTAGTATTTTAAAAATTAGTGACCTGGAACCTTTTATATGAAACATTACATGCTGCTTCTCATACTTGCTAGTTACACCATCCAGTGTGAATCTCATCCCATATCTAACTTTCTACCTTCTCGCTGCTTGCTATCAAGTAGTAGAAAAGTTATTTCATATATTTTTGCCCTGACAAATAACTAAGTGATAATTTGAATGAGAGTTTTTTAGTGCTGCAAAAAAATATAACACAGATCTCTACATTCTACAATAGAATCATGGTGATCTGGATTCTGTATAGATATTTAAGTAAGATCACTATTAATTAAAAATAAACTCTTTAGTTATTTTGCATTTTGATGCTCTCTTGGAAAAAGATACTGGGCCATTGCTGTCTTCTCAGCAATGACAAAAAAAAAAAAATGTTGCAGTGCATTGTTAGTTGACTGCTGAAGAATCTTATCATGACCGGTACACGCCTTTCAAATTCCTGGAGTGTTCCTGCTACAAAAATATTTCTGTAATTAAAATTAGTAGATCTCCTCTTGGGCAAATGGCAGGTGATTAAGACTATGTTTCAGAACTCATAAGATAGGTAAGAAAGTACCTCAAACACAGATTCTATACCAAATATCTTACAAGCTATGTCATAGAATTGACTTTTTAAAATGTTGTTGTTGTTGTTGTTATTTTATTATTATTAAAGGCTGTGAATAAATAGAAGAAAAAAATAGACTGAGTATTCTGAAAAAATTACCTTGCAGAAACCTCATAAGAGAACGGATTAAGGAGAATCACCTTTAGAATTTATGGTGATCAAGGGTTGGGCTTGTGAGAACCAGAAGCCTCTCAGTGAAAGGACTGAATAGAAGGAAAGTGTTTTCTGATTTTTTTTAAACAGAGGAGGAGTAAGTTTATGTGAAGAAACAGACGGATAGAGGTGCTTGCTGACAGATGGAGGCTCCAGAGGATATTGTCAGACATGACAGAGCAAGGAAAATTGGCAGAAAAATTAGAGGTGGGGTGAGAATTCTCCAAACAAAAATATAACCTGAGGGCCTGACATTTGGGAATGAAGGAAAAAGAAAAACTTTTCTCCTGTCCCAAAACAGGGACACATAATCACACACACACAAAAGACAGTGTTTCTAAAATACTAAAAGTACCTTTAAGGGAATCAACAGATAACTACAAATTAGTAATTAACCTGTCATTATTATCAGTGTTATTATATTTTTATTATATTAAGTAAATTATTATTTGAGACTATTAAAATACCCAGTGTGACTACAAAGTTTATTATTACATTTCAATGTATATTGTTAATGTGAAACCCAAATGTATACCTGTAGAGGCTTTCTTCTCAGGTGATGCCTCTCAACCGCCTGTATAAAAATTCACTGTAGCCCCAGGATAGTTTTTGGAGTTGGCTATTTGTAGTAAAAGGGAACCAATAAATAGTGCAAATGCTACTAAAAAATATTAGAGTGCTTTTATCAGAAGGCACAGATGTTAACTTATCAGATGCAAAAAAAGAAACTGTTGCTAATTGGATCCTATTCTCCCTCTGTCAGTTTCATTTAAGGAGACATTTAAACAGCACGCAGCTGGAATTTGGAAGTTCTTAAACAAGACTACATAAAACCAAGCTAGTTTAAAGTACTTCTGTGTCTACTTTTCATTTCTTTTTTTTCTAGCTTGGCTTATCTGTTGACATGAAGGTTGTAAATCACTTTAGAGTAAATTATTAAACAAACAGAAAATGTTTCTAAAAGATGTGAATGGTTAGTGAATTGAAGCCAGGAATAAGATTTAACTAATTCCCAAATTCTAATGGACTCAACCAGGCAAGATATATTTCCAACACAATCTCAATTTAAAATTTATTTTAAAATAACTATAAAACTTTAGAGTTGAAAGTGACTTTAGACACTACCTAGTCAAACTATTCATTTTCTAAGCTAGGAAGTCGATATTCAGGAGGTAAAATGGCCAGATGAAAATTATAAAGTAATATTCATGAAAGGTCCTCATTAGAATCAAGCTTTCTTTAATTTCAGGTTAATGCTGTTTATAGCATATCATCTCTCAAATCACATGAGATTAAGATGCTATCAATTCTGATACTAATTCCAGTGTTTGTGGATTTTACTCCACACCACTAAGCAACATTCCAACAACAGATGGGTGTCCTACAACTCAGTTCTGACACTATCTACCCACAATTAGCATCAGATCATACAGGTTAAGGCCACAGTTCCAAAAGACTGCTCCCCACTTTAGATGCCAATTGCAAGTCCAGGTTGTAACCTGTGCTTCTGACCAATGTGCTATAAATCAGAGGTTCCCAGAACCCCTTCTCGGGTTTGGTTAATTTGCTAGAGCAGCTCACAGAACTCAGAAACCAGTTTACTCACTAGATTATGGGTTTATTATAAAAAGATGTAACTCAGGAACAGCCAAATGGAAGAGGTATATAGGGCAAAGTATGTGGAAAGAGCCTAAAGATTCTATGCCCAATTTGGAAGCCCACTCTCCCCAAATTTACATGTGTTCACCAACTGGGAACACTCCAAACTCCACCCTTTGGGGGTTTTATGGAGGCTTAATTATATAGGCATGACTGATTAAATCATTGACTACTGGCAGTTGATTCAGCCCTCAACTCTTCTCCCCTTCAAAAGATCAGAGGGGATGGACTGAAAATTATAAACTTTTCATCATGTGGTTGGTTTTCTGGCAATGATGTCCCATAGTTAGGTGACCTAGAAACTTTCCAAAAACTCCCTCTGTAAAATAACAAAAGACATCCTTATGGTGCCCAGCACTTAGGAAATTCCAAGTGTTTTAGAAGCTTTGTGCCAAAGACAGAACAAAGACCAACTATATATTTCTTATTATCACAGTCATCAATATCAATATCACAATATATTACAGATATATAAATCCTTTCATGTGATACGTTTTTATGTATTCTATGTACTTCTCTACCGCTATTCTGATGTGGGAAGAAAAAAATTCAAATAAATGAGACAATTTTGAGGGGAGGACCAAGCAGTGGGATTGGCAGCTGAGAACACTGCTGCACTGGGAAGTCTTCTCAATAGTGATAAACATTATGAGCTGATAAACACTATGAGCTGAAGTCCAAAGCTCCACAGATTATGAACCAATTTGGCCCCTCAGCTCTAATCAACTTTTCCAGTTTCTCATTCATAAACCCAGAACCAGCCAGCGCCCCTCCACAAGGCTTCATGGCCAATAGCACTATAGCAGTAAAGATACCAGGCACTCCTGAGTCAGGAAGGCATCTCAGCCCTGAAAACAATTAGATTTTGACCAAGAACAAATTGTAAGACTTAGTAAAAGAATCCTAATGAGCAATTGGATGTGAAGGAGATGCTGCTGTAGATTGCTGAAGATTTTATAGAGGGTATGGTGAGAGCAGCCTGCCATCTTACTCAGCATCCCAAGTCCAGCACCATGATGGTGAAGGATGTCTAATTGTACCAAGAGTGCCAATGGAACGTGTTGATCCCAGGATTTGGCTTTGAAGAAATCTAGCCTACAAAAATAGCTTGTACCACAGAAGCTCACAAACAGAGAATGGCATTAATCCAGAAGATGACAAGAAATAACACAAGGAAAGGTCAGGGAATGGACAACAATGTATTTAGAGATACTTGATCTGAGACCTCAGTCATCTCATCCTCGGATTTTTGAATGCTTTACAGAGCATTAACAGTGCAGCAATATCTATAATGACTGAGAGGACTTGCCAAAAGAATAAAGCCTCCTATCCCCGCTTTCTATACTGTTTCAAGGAGAAACTATGTATCTTCCAGAGAAGATTTTATTTGTGGTTTATTATATAAGTGATTGAATATGAGACAAAGCAGTATGATCTTGTCTAGTGAGACAGTTTTAGCAAGATTTGTAGAGGTTTTTGTTTCTCTCTTCTCCTTTTCTCTGTACTTAGTAATTTCAGTGTTTATATGAATATGATTTTCATTTACTTTTCCAGAATAAAAAAGTTATTTGAAAAAAAAGAGACGTTTTCCAGATGAAAATGAAGAAATTGTTATAATTCTCTCTCCATAGAGTCATAGGCTGATTATCTGAAGTGACTTTGCTGTTGTTTCCCTAAATCAAACAACTTATGTTTACCACAGGCTATTAACCTTATTGCATAGTCAATATGCCATATATCACATGGGTCTATTCAATGACTCAGCTAAGTATGACTGGCAGTTTTCAAGTGTTTCGTGGCCCTTTCATAATTTATTTCACATTTTCCTTGGCAAACTCCTAATTCTGTGACCTGGTCACACATATAAAATATTAATTTCATGAGAAGAATTTAATCTTAGTGCCTGGCAGAGTATCTGACATATTTAAGTTGCTCTCTCCTTCTTTAGATTCATGTTCTCCAGTTTTCACATATATTTTCTGATTTAAAAACATTGTATTCATAATGTGTGGTGTTCATGTGTTCATATTTTAGACAATAATCCCAATCTCTTTATTCTTGTTTAATAATTTTTATCTTTTTAATTTATGTTTTGTGTGTGGAAAATCAGGGCTTTGTTGCAAAAGAGTTGCAAGGAAGAATTTTGGAATAACAGGCTAACACTTCTATTTTAAAAATATTTACTCCACCAATTAAGAACTTTAACTCTATCCCTATTACCTTTAAAAGCTAGTGATTCAATAAATATTAAATAACTAGAACTCTGACAGAATCATCAGAAGTAACAGTCATTTTTTATAACCTCAGTGATGACCCACAGACCAGTAACAAAAATAACTACTCTCCCACTTCTCCATGTATCTAAATGCATCTCTGGCCCAGTAAGTGGGCAAATACATCTGGAGAAGTAAAAAAGCAGGATCTCAGGATCTGTTATAGTCCTTAGGACAGTGATCATGGGGCTGATGGCTTCTGCATCAAACATGGAGAAATTGATTTTCCTGGCCAGCTTTTGGGCTAGAAACTTAAAGCAATCCTATGTAGTAGTCCATATACTCTTATTATTAGAAAAAAGCTGGAAAATCTGCATTAACTAGTATTGTCTCTGAACTTCATCGTTTATGGTTTTAAAACAATTTTTGATGAGGGCATCAGGTATGGCATTCACTGCTTCCCTTGATGGACTGTCCAATCTAAAGAATGCAGCTCAGCTTTTGTTCTCCAGTTTTGAGATATTATCGACATTAACATGTATGTTTAAGGTGTACAATATGATTAGACCCATTATATATTGCAAAATAATTACTACAATAGGGTTAGTTAACAACTCCAAACTTCACACAATTACAACTTTTTGTATGTGTATATGCATGTATGTGTAAATGTGTGTGCATGCATGCAGTGATAACATTTATCTGTCTTAATAACTTTTAAGTATAATGGATTGTTAATTATAGTCACCATGCTGGCTGTGCATTACATTCCCAGATTATATTTATCTATTAGATAGGAGTTAGTACTTTTTGACCAATATTTCTCCTTTCCTCCACCTCCCAACTTCTGGCAAACACCATTTTACTCTCTTTTCTATTAGGTCAATTTTTCCTCACATGAGTGAGATCATACAGTATTTATCCTTGTCTTATTTATTTTGCTTAGCATAATGTCCTCAAAAATCCATCAATGTTGCTACAAAAGGCAGGGTTTTCTTTTTAATGGCTGAATAATATTCATCTTCTTATTCATTCATCCATCAATGGACACAGGTTGTTATCATGTCTTGGCTATTTACATAATGCTGCAGTAAACATGGGGGGTGGGGATATCTCTTTAAGAGTGTTTTCATTTACGTCAGATATATACCCAGCAGTAGGCTTGCTGGATCATATAATAATTCCATTTTTAATACTTTGAGGAGCCTCCATACTGTTCTCCATAGTGGTCATACCAGTTTATATTTTCATTAACAGTGAACAAGTGTCCCCTTTTCTCCACTTCCTCACTAACATTTCTTGTTTCTTTTCATTTTGATGATAGCCATCCTAACAAGTGTGAGATGATCTTTCCTTATGACTTTGATTTGCATTTCTCTGATAATTACTGTTGTTGAGCATCTCTTCATGTACCTGTTGGCCATTTGGAAGTCTTCTTTGGAAAATATCTATTCAAGCCCTCTTTCCATTTTGGCTTAGATTATTTGTTTTGCTATTGAGTTGTATGAGTTTATCTTTTTGTTATTGTATTTCTTATTTGCAAACTATCTATCTATAGGGGTTACTTTAGATATTAACCTCTATCAGATAGATGGTTTGCAAATATTTTCTCCCACTCTGTAGGTTCCCTCTTTAGTTTGATGACTGTTCTTTACTGTGCGGAAACATTTTAGTTTGGTTCAGTCTTACTTGTTTATTTTTGCTCTTGCTGCTTGCACTTGTGGTGTCATATCTAACATAATGGTAGTTTGCCAGAACAACATCAAGGAGATTTTTCTTGTAAAAAAATCTAGTAATTTTACAGTTTCAGATCTTTCATTTAAGTATTTCATCTATTTTGAGTTAATTTTGTGAGTTGTGTAAGATAAGGGTCCAATTTCATTCTTTTGTATGTGCCTATACAGTCTTTCTAGCACCATTTATTAAAGAGACTATCATTTCCTATTGTTTATTCTTGGATCCTTTGTCAAATATTAGTTAACTATATATGCATGGATTTATTTCTTGGCTCTCAATTCTGTTCTTTTAGTCTATATGTCAGTTTTTATGCCAATACCATACTATTTTGACTATTACAGCTTGTAATAAAGTTTGAAATTAGAAATTGTGCTGCTTCCAGTTTTGTTTTCCTTTCTTGTATTTTCCTTTTGCTTGCATTATTCAAGGTCTTTTGTGGTTCTATACAAATTTTGCAATTATGTCTATTTCTGTGAAAAAAAATGTATTGAAATTTTGATGCAAACTTAATGGAACTAGAGATTCAAGTCCACTGGAAATTGCTAGTACTTGGGTATGACAGGGGACTGAATTCCAGAGAACTAGCAGGGAGGCTTGCTGTGAAAGGTGCCTGGATTCCTAGGAGGTGCTGAGACTGTTGGGGTAGGCAGGTCTTAAAGTAAGATGGTGTCTCTATTTGCAGGAGTTGGTCAGAGGCCTAGTGTCACAGATCCACCTGGGTCAGCATGCTACACAGTGTCCACAGTGAAGCTGCACCCACATTTTGCTATCCTCCTCCCTCCTAGAGGGTCTTTCTCTGGGCTTTGCTGCTTGGGCTTGGGGAAGGGGTAATGGGAGTACTGTGAATAGATCTTTCCTAAGTTCCTCAATGATTCCTTTTTTCTGTTCTTAACACAGGTGAAGAACAAAGAACATTCTCACCTAGAATCCTTGGCTCTTTTTAAGGTATTTTTGTATGTAGGTACTTGTTCCAAATGATGTTTCTGGGGAAGGACAAATAGTAAAGTCCCTATGCCACCATTTTGCTGGTGCTGCTCCAGTTTTTTTTTCCTTTATGCTATTAGATTGACTAATAATTCTGCAGTGCTACTTCTAAATAATAATGATCCTAAATAATATTTTTAAATTGTATTATCTAAATTATACTATCTAAATAATATTTCCAAGTTCTAAATATTTAATTTTTCAATACCTTTGAATATGTGTTTCTCCTCTACTAAAAATTTTATTAAGAAAACTGAATCTCATTTACATACCCACTTAGCTCTCCTGACAGGAAAAGTGGCAGAAGACCCAGGTTGGACTGTAGACTGGACCTTAACCCTTTAGGTGAACATAAGGCCATCCCTCATTCAGTATTCAGAAGGATGAAATTAGACAAAATAGAACATTCCAGAACAATCTTTCATTAAAACACATTAAAACCAGTAAACACGCATGTCAAGTAAACACTATGGTTTTACATACAATAAAAAATAAAGCTGAGCAACAATGAAGCTATTTATATTGAACAGTAACCATTATGGCCTCCCATTGTCCATTCAAAGGAGATGGGGGAGTCACATTGGGGAGGAGAAAGGAGACTGAAGAAGGAGGATTTGAGAAAGCTTTTTATTTCTCAAATGAGATCTCTTCATAGGATACCTTAGGATCAGAGATGGAACCACTGAAGCGAATGATCTATCTTATAAATTAGGCTTCAACTAGTGTAAAAACTGAAGTGAGGGACTGATTATTTTGGTAGCCTGTCAGAAATAATTGCAAACCTGACAGGACAAGGAGCAACGTGGTGTAATCTCCAAGCCTTCAGCTCTCATGCTGGGAGAGAAGCAGAGCAGCACAGTAGAAAATCCTCATCAAAAGCGCCCAGCATTGCCATTCGCTTCATTCCACCTTCCTCCCTCTTCCCCACTCCCTTCTGTCCCCCCCCCATCCCCTCTCCCTCCCTTGGTGGATATAGAATTTAGTCTTTTATGAAATCAGAATGAGTTGATATAAGCAATAGCAACAAAAACAACATCAAAAGAAATTACACCACCATCAAACTATCTCATAATATCGTTAGTGACCTAAATTAAAGCAAGATAATTGCCCCAGCAGACAACAAACAGACATGAAGAATACTAATAATGCTGAAAGCATGTTCCAGTACTCTGTCAGGAGCCAAGCTTCACAAGGGTCCCACAACTTGTATACAGATTGACAAAGCTTTTTATTAAGTTTAGGATAAGAAAACAAAACCACGGAAACTCACCTATATGTTTGTTCTCTATTGTGTTCAGGATCCTCCTTGTGAAAGTAATAAAAGCAGAAACAGGACCCTTAAAGCTCTGCTGAATTTTGAGAAAGTGACTTCCAGATGAAGGCTGAGAAATGCTAAATAAGCCATGGCTTTATGAAAGAAATAACAGTGCAATTTCTGAAATATAGGTCAATGAAATATCGGCTGTGATTCACTTAACTTTCTATAATAAATTAAGTAGTAATTTTACTTCAATTTATTAAATATTATCAATTCTAATAATTGTTTCATATCAGTATGTGTTCCTAATGTTAAAAGTAAACACTGAAATTCTCTTATTTCTCTCCCCTCATATCTTTCTAGTGTCTAATTTGACCCTAGTACATTTGAATAAAACTATTAGCTATGATTTTAATAAACTGGTTTTCTCAGTATCACTTGAGAAGTAACTGGGTAAGAATTTGCTCTCAAGTTCTCATGAGCTATACCTGATGAGGTTAAAATGGAAGCTGCGAATCCTTCTTAACAAACCCAGTACCGTACTCAGGTCACTCTTAAAGTGATAGGTATATATATGGTAAGTTAGGTTTCTGAGGGCTATGGGGGTATGGTATAAATAAATGTCTGTTAGCAAACATCAGAATTTTTATACCTTATGCTTTTCTTTCAAAAGCGGATAAGGAATGTAAATGAGCACAATACAAACCTTTTCATGATTGTCTTCACTTACTACAGCTTCATTCTCTATGTGCTTTCTTAGGAGGGCAAAAGAAAGAGGGCTAGCTTAACTGGCCACTGCCTATATTGTTCTTACAGATGCTTAAAGGTCAACCAACCAGGGTCTTCTTCCAGGGCATATGTGCTGTCCAGACTGTTAAACTGCTTTAGAGTAAGCAGCCAAGTTCTAGAAACTTTCATTTCCGGGAGCACTAGCTTGATGACTGACATATCAAAAGTGCTCCATAAATGCTCTGTGGAGTGAAACTACCAACCTGTTCTATACCCATATTTGTGTAATATTTTCTTGATTTTGATTACTTAAATTGAAAATAAAACTTCATTTTATTGCAAGATAGCTGGTACTGACTCTGTTCTCCTCTTGAATCTTTTATGTGTCCTCCCCATAGTCAGCTTTGGTACAACTGAAGACAGATATGATATAGAGAAAAGGCCCTGGCCATAGTCAAAATGCTACACTCTTGTGTAGCCTTGGGAAGTTATACAATGGAACTGGATCTCACTATCTCCATTTTAAAAATGGAAATAATATCTTTCACATGGAGTTACATCTTAGTATTACTCTTAAAAACTATTAGCTAAATACCAATTACACTTGATTATGACCCATGTATAATAATTGATAGCAATATAAAACATAGGCATTACCCTAGACATCGTATAGTCCACCAGCTTCAGTCTACATGTTAGAAAAGAGCCCTAAAAGATTCAGTGATTTCTTAAGACTGTAAAAGCTAATTAGTAATAGAGATCAGACAAGCCATACCACCTGAGTTCTCATCCCTGCTCTTAACATCTTATAATGCACAGAACAGCCTCTCACGGTAAAGAATTATTTTGCCTATATTATCAATATTGCTGAGGTGGGGAAAGCCTCAGCTAGATTGTTTACAATTTTTAAGTTATTTATCTTTTAGTTGTAAAAATAATTAATTCTTACTAAATTAATCTTCATAATACTTTGAATTCATTTTTTTTAATAATATAAGAAAATAAGTTGTTTCAAGTAGTCAAAAAAATCTGGTAACAATAGTTTGGTTATATTTGTTTCTTTTTGATTACTTGAAATTACTTGGTTCAAATTTAGGAAAATTAGGCCCGCAAAATAACCTCTTTACTTGCAAACTGGAGGATATGTTTTAATACGATGGTTCTCCAGCTTTCATGTGCATCAGAAACACGTGGAAGGCTTGTTAACAGCACTGATGGACCTACTCCCAGAGTTCTGGTTTCAGAAGACATAGTGTGGGCAGGAGAATTGTAGTTCTAGCCAGTTCCACGTGCTGCTGCTGGGGGTGGGGAATCTCTCTATGAGAATCATTGTGTTAAGGTTCTAATTTTACCATTAGGTTTTGGGGATTTTTTGTTTGTTTTAGATTCTCCCTGCTTTATTTTGAATGCGAACGAGCAAGGCAATAGCCATTTGATTTTGATTAAAACATTTAAGTGGATCAAACTGGAGTCTAAAATGGACCGAAAAATCCTGTTCTTGAGGCTGTGTTGTTTAGCATGCAAGCATATATAAATAAAGTCTTCTCAAAATGCCATAAGAATCTGGAAATGGCAGTCTTCTATAACTCCTTCCCTGTACTCCCTAACCCTTTCTTATATCTAAAATGTGTTACTATTGATTCAGTGAGAGATTAGACATTTAGACAACTGCCAGTCTGACATTAACAGAGTTAACTATGAGAGAAACATCCATGTAGGTCCCATTTATTAGATTTGCATACCATTGATGCCCGCTTACTCTCAGGGGTGCATTTGTGAGACAGAGAAGGTAAGACAAAAACAGATGTCAGATCTATGACAAGTTCATACTTCATCTATTTTTCCCTCTCTTGCTTGCAACATTTGTTTTTCTACCCTGTGAATCAGATGGAAACCAGGAAAAACACGAGTAGCAATAATAGTGCTTACTCTGGCTGGAGAATTCAGGTCCAAAACAGCAGGCCTGGTTTTGATTACATCTAGTAATCAAGCTGTGTACAATATGACTTGACTTAATGTCTCAGGAAACGTTTGTCTACACATTGGAAAGCTTGATTCTAAAGATTGCACGATCCATTGACTTGGACAAGAAGTCACAGTTCATCACTTTTTTTTTTTTTTTTTTTTTAGTATTATATTACTGTTTTCAAAATAGAAAAGACTCCTTAGGATAATTGGGAAGTTGGTTAATAATTGAATAATATTCATTGGGTAGGCATGGGGGAAGGGTATTAGAAAAAAAAACTAATATTTTAATGCTACTGAATTGAGCTAGGTAGCAGCAGCAGGTTCTGTTATATATTAATTATAAATTTCAACTGCAATTAACTTTGCATTTCGAAACACAGTATATTATATGTCCTTGGACTTTACTCAGTTTATATCTTTTAAAATATATACATATACCTACAATGTACAGACCTTGTACTTTGTGAGAGGTGAGGGCACAGAATCCATCGCTTTGCTATGATTTTCAGGTCCAGAGAATGACTGTTTTTTGCTAAGCACTTTCAAACTTATATTAGTTCTATTTTTAATTTTTATGCCCTGGAGAAAGCTGTTTTAGAAGGCAGAGAACACTTACCTGGTATTAGCCACTATATAAACACACTAAGACACACACACACATCATTATCTGTTAAAATATATAACCAGGAATATAAACAGCTGCTTATTCTAAATACTTAATTCTGATGTTGCTAATTCACTGTTAAATAAGATCACAATCTGAAACATGTGTTAAATTCATTTGTTCATTCATTCACTTTTTCTTTATTTATCTAGCACATATTTATTGAATGATATATGTCAGATACTAGCTACTGTTCTAGTTGTAGCTACCCAGATTCCTACTGAAAAATTTGCCTTTGTACATTGATTTGTCAGCTGGTTTCAGTTTCAAACAAGAGCTTTTTATATAAAGTGAATGAAATAACACAAAGTGTAACTATAATGAGATTGACTCTTAAAGTCATATTTGATCTCATATGAGTTGATTGATAATTAGTGTCAATAAAAGATTATACGCACATTTTGCAGGATTACAATTAGAAGCTGTTTATAAGCGTTCTTACTTCACACATCATAATCTGCTGGAAAATACAGTCTGTGAAAATATTTTTGATTTAAAATATTGCAATAAACCTCCAGAATAATAAAAGATCCCAGACCATTTAAGTAATTTCAGCAA